>JAVYIG010014357.1:0-41980 GCA_035222895.1 Strongylocentrotus droebachiensis
ATGCGAGTATATCACGAGTGTAAGCAAGTTTACCTCGAGTTACAACGAGTCAGTACAAAATTTTAACATGTTCAAAATTCTGGAACTGCTCGCGACTTCGAGGAGAGCCATGGAATGTTGTAAAAAGTTACGCCGAGCCATACCGAGTATCCCGAGTTACAAGAAGAGCTATTTGCAAGTTTTGCGAGTGCCTCTTTGAGGCAACTCATCACAACTCGCCATAACTCGCCAATACAACTTGGCTAAGTGGGAGCCCTGCTTAACTGTCCGTAGACTTATCCAGTGGACCACAAACACCTCTACATGAACCATGGTTGATGGCTTGATGCCCATTATTTTAGAATGTACATTATTTGTATGATTGATTTAAATAAATAGCGCTGTATTTGTGTTTGAAGAACTAAATAAACAAAGAAGAAACTATAGCTTTGTCCATTATTTAGACACATTTTTAATATTGCCCAACTGCTATATCATACATTCATGACTAAACTAGTACCGGTATGCATTATACAAGAATGTATATGTAGAGTGAGTACATGTAGTTGTGCTAACAAAAAGTACACTGTGATCTAGATCTCTTTCTTGTTTTAAACTGAGTATTGAGCCTGAACTATACTTTAATAATGATTTAAAATAAAATTAAAACCGTATAATCGCTATGAACGTAAAAATATACAAATTAAAAAACAAAATTATTTGTATCTACTAGACTGTATATTTGTATCTACTGAAGTTTTTTTTGCAGAACTTCATATTTTTAACTCAAGCTTTATGAATTCTTTATCATATACTGCATGTATATGATAGACCCTCTTTATAATACTTTCCTTTTTCTGCTAAGACTATCATCTTTTTCATACATGTACAATACAAAACATAACACACATTGAAATTTGTGTAACTATTGCTAAAATAATATGAATCCTTAACTGCTCTCCACTGCTATATGTGTACATGAATTCATCATGGCAATGATATAGAGTACAAACACACATATATACCTGTAAAGTTGACGCCTTTGCATTCAGTGTAGAATAGAACTCCTTCTGGAAATACTCGTCCCTTAGTTTCAGGTCAGTCAGGTTTGGCATGGAACACAAAGCATCTGCTAGGTGATGTGAACAGGCTGATGTCGGATCCCTTAAAGATTCAAGCTTGAGAGTTTGGACCTAAAGGTATACAAACAGTGATTCATACAAGTACATTACCAGAGTACATGTTTTTATTGAATGACTGCAATATATTTTGGTGTTGTTGTTGTTGTTTGGTATTGTAGAACCAAAGTACAGGTTCAAGAAAAAGACGTGAGAAAAGAAAGTGGTATTGTAATTTGAACTCACCGATAAGGAACTAGGAAAACTGGAAGTGATAAGGAGACTGGAAGACTGGAAGTGATCCAAAACTAAAAGTGTCTTCTCGAAGAATTCACTACGTTGTCTCGACGACGAAACACTCGATCAATTCAAACGAGGCAATACAAAATCTTGTTGGAGGCTTCGACGAAAACCGAAACTACCAGGAATATATATACAATAACAAGACGTGTCAAGAAACAAAATGGCTGCCTCTGGCTAGCCCAAGCGTAAACCGAAGAAAATGAGTGAATAGCCTACTTGGCGAATTAAACAAATAAAGACTCGTATTTAATCCAGCGAAGAAGAAAATACTATCGCGGACGATTAAATAAGCCGAGAAATACTAAGTCGCAAAAATCGTACGTTCTATGTATATGTATGAAGTAAGGAAATACGAAGCGATGCGCTGACAAAGGACTAAACCGTACACACGTGTATCTCCGATGAGTACATACGGAATGAGTGGCGATAATCACGCTGCTAGCGAAAAACACAAGACTATGGAACGCCGTGACTGGCGCTTAGAGAAAAACAAACCATGGAGACCACAAATGTCATATCGCAGGTGCGAGGTTACTTAAAATATGCACGTAATTTACAAGACAAAAAGGAAGTGCCGATGTAAATGAAGGAAGGAAATGCCGATAACTTGCAATTTCTAAAAGTTTGTTGACCCCACAATAAATGGGTGTATGGAACACAACATAGTCCCCCTCTAGATTGGACTTGGAAAAAGGAACAATCGATACCAAAAATATATACATGGTAGCTTCAACTAACTGCAAAATACTGGACATACCGAGCAGGCCAACGTACGTGTCTCCCACACCGAGTAGTCTTCACTGGAAGAGGAGAAGGAATGGGAAGATCTGCTGACTTGGAAGGTGTAGCTTCATTCGGAACACTGGCAGATAACACATCGTCGAGAACCATAGATGATTTGTCAACACTCGCAAATTCCTCCTCGATGTAGGCTGGTTTCAGTCTGTCGATGCTGACAGTATCATGTCTCCTACCCAAGTTCAAGGTAAAAAACTTGCCACCTCGACTGACTACTCTAAAAGGTCCATCATAAGGAGGCTGCAGTGGTGCCTTTACAGCATCGTGACGGACAAACACATGGGAACAATGAGATAGATCACGATGCACGTGCGACTGTCGCTGGGTACGACGAGTAGATTGAGGTCGCAGTTCGCTCATCTGCTTTCTGAACCTGTCAACATAATCGCTGAGATCCACAACACCGCTAGCCTGACTGGTAACCCTGGTAACCGAATGGTGGTTCCATAGACAAGTTCCGATGCACAACAACCAAATCAAACTTCACTGCAGTACGAATACCTAACATGACAATAGGAAGTGTCTCCATCCAGCGTGTGTTAGCATGAGCCTTGAGGGAGGACTTCAATTGTCGATGAAACCGTTCCACGAGCCCATTTGAAGCAGGATGGTATGCAGTCGTCCTGGTACGTCTGCTCCCCAAGAGATTGGTGAGAGCTTGAAATAGATGCGACTCAAACTGTCGTCCTCGATCAGTGGTTATGGTCGACGGAACTCCATACAAAGCAACCCAGTGAGCTATGAAAGCCTTGGCCACGGACTCTGCTGTAATATCCTTGAGTTGAAATAGCTGCAGGCCAGCGAGTGAACCGGTCCATACATGTAAGCAAATACACATATCCTTCTGACGGAGGAAGCGGTCCTACTAGGTCAATATGAACATGATCGAACCTAGCATCAGGAGTGGAGTAGGTTCCTAACGGAGACGTAGTATGTCTATGAACCTTACACCGTTGACACTGAAGACAAGACTTTGCCCATTTCCGCACATCAGAGTTGATGCCAGACCACACAAAACGATCCGTAAGCAAACGACGTGTAGCCCGGATGCCTGGATGAGACATGTTATGCAAACTGTCGAAAACAGCGCGGCGATGCTGTTTGGGGATGTAAGGACGTTCATGTCCCGTTGAAGTGTCACACCAAATCTGTCCATCTGAAGTAGGAAGAGGAACTCGCTTAAATGACAGCGATGGAAGTTGGCGGAGACTATCGAGCTCTTCATCTGCTCCCTGAGCATCTGCTATAACCCTGAAACCAATGAAAGGCTTATCTGAATGTAGAGCACCGATATGACAACGAGAAAGGGCATCTGCGGCTGTGTTGTCCTTCCCACTAATATGACGAATGTCAGAAGTGTACTGAGAGACAAAATCCAACTGACGTATTTCCCGTGGTGAATGCCTATCTGGCTTGGAATTCAGCGCATACGTCAGAGGCTTGTGATCAGTATAAATCGTGAAATGACGACCTTCCAAAATGTGGCGGAAATGCTTGATGCCTAAATAAGCAGCTAAGAGTTCTCTGGAAAACGTACTATACTTCGTCTCAGCTGGTTGGAATCGTTTGGAAAAGAACGCCATAGGTTGCCATTGGTTATCAACATGCTGCTGTACTACTCCACCAACGCCGAAGTCAGAGGCGTCGACCACCAAAGATAATGGGGCACCAAGTTGCTGATGGACGAGAAGTGTAGAATCAGCCAATACCTCTTTCACCCTGTTGAATGCAGCAAAAGCAGTATCGTCAAGTGAAATTGGCTGGTTCTTACGTTTCTGATTTCTCAGAATGTCAGTCAAAGGCTGGAGCAAATCCGAGCAATGAGGGATAAAACGCCTGTAGAAGTTGACGAGTCCCAAGAAACCACGGAGCTGGCGAAGAGAAGAAGGACGAGCAAACTCACGAACTTCCTTCACACGCTCCTCGAGGGGTCGAATACCTTCTGCGTCGATGTGGTGTCCTAAGAAAACAAAGGAGTTCACACCAAACACACACTTAGCCGGATTGATCACCATTCCATAGTCATGAAGGCGAGTGAAAAGAAGTCGAAGATGCTCTTCATGCTCCTTCTCGGATGCACTGGCGACTAGTATGTCATCTATATACACAAAAACGAACGGCAAACCCCTTACTATCTCGTTCATCAAACGCTGGAATGACTGGGCTGCATTTCGTAGTCCGAATGGCATACGCGTAAACTCGAAAAGTCCAAAAGGTGTAGTTATCGCCGTCTTCGGTACATCAGCTGGTTCCACGGGAATCTGATGATAGGCCTTCACAAGATCTATTTTCGAGAAGATCGTCTTACCCGCCAATGATGCAGTGAAATCTTGAATATGTGGGAATGGGTAGCGATCTGGTACAGTCTGAGTGTTCAAGGCGCGATAATCTCCACATGGCCGCCAGTCACCTGGGGTAGATTTCGGGACCATGTGGAGAGGTGAAGACCAATTGCTGGAGGAAGGTCTGATAATTCCAAGTTCCTGCATATGTTCGAATTCGGAACGCGCAACCTTTAAACGATCAGCAGCCAATCGACGGGGACGAGAGTAAGCTGGTGGTCCGGACGTAACAATATGATGTGTCACGGTATGCTTCACAGCCTTGTGATGAAAGTCCAGATGAGTTATGTCGGGAAACTCTCCCACAATGGCGGCATACCTATCACTACCTTGACTTGATGGTTGTGAAAACATAGGGCTGACGACTTGTGTGTGACGTGGAGCACGAATGCCATTGATCATGAGTCTCGTTGTGGAATCGAGGAGTCTCCATTGACGAACATCCACCACGAGGCCAAACTCATTCAAAAAATCTGCTCCAATGATGGGTAAAGGGAGGTCTGCAACCCAAAAAATAAAACGAAAAGTCTGTCTAAGGCCCAAATCCAAAGTAAGAGAATGCTCACCATATGTAGGTATCTGTGTCTTGTTGACAGCCTGGAGAAAAATGTCTGACTTGAAAAGTTGTCGCCTCGAATAACGCTGACTTCCGCCCCGGTGTCGACTAGAAATTTGGTGCCACTGGCCTTATCATGAATGAAGAAAAGGCGACTAGAGTGTGGAGTGCCCAAGGAAGTAGTTGCCCCTATTCCCAGGCTGCGTCGTTTCCCGAAAGAGGTCGATGACTCGATGAACAAGGACTGACACACTTGCGGGCCTTGTCACCGTATGCCCAATGATACCAACACTCACTGCCAGCATGGTCCAGGTGACGGCTAGGACTTCTCGACTGAGATGAGCGTCGTCGTGAAGGGTTGTTACCTCTACCGGCTCTAGAGTTGCTGCGGCTACGCCGATCATCAAATGAAGAAGCCAGCGCTTGAACTTGGACAGACAGCTGTGCGACTTGTGCTGACAAGCGCTGGACTTCATCAGTGTGAGTTGGAAGAACATGGGTAGGACTCGAAGGGCGAGGAGTTAGTACACTAGTGCTAGCAACCGAAAGAGGAGACGCAACTTCCAAAACCCGGTCTGCCAAATCAGCTAAATGTTGAATGTCCATTGTATCTGAACAGGAAGCCAACACCACCCTAACACTACTGGGTAATCGCTGCAGGAATAACTCTCTCAATATACTCTTCTCTAAAACCGAGTCTCCGAGCAACTGCCGCATCCGGCGAAGGAGCTGTGAGGGTTTCCTATCTCCAAGTTCTTTGGCGATTAAAAGCTGATGTAGGCGCCTCTGCTCGGAATCACTAGTACGCTTAATAAGTTCCGCCTTCAACTTATCATACCGGTCTTGGGCTGGAGGAGAAATGATAAAATCTCTCACCTCCTGGGCTATCTCGGGTTGTAATGATGAGATTACATGAGCATACTTAGTCTCCTGTTGAGTGATTCTCCTTGTCAAAAACTGGGCCTCAACCTGTGCGAACCACAAGGCCGGGTCGCTAGGCCAATATGGGGGAAGCTTCAAACCAAAAGCTGTGACGGATGCGCCTTGAGTGGCTGGCGCCGAGTCAACATTACTAGAAACTGAACTCCCAGGACCAGGTTGCTCCTTATCGTCGTTCATAATGACAAACAGAAAACGAAATTCCCACGAAAATAAATCACGTCGGGATCACCAATGTAGAACCAAAGTACAGGTTCAAGAAAAAGACGTGAGAAATAAAAGTGGTATTGTAATTTGAACTCACCGATAAGGAACTAGGAAAACTGGAAGTGATAAGGAGACTGGAAGACTGGAAGTGATCCAAAACTAAAAGTGTCTTCTCGACGAATTCACTACGTTGTCTCGACGACGAAACACTCGATCAATTCAAACGAGGCAATACAAAATCTTGTCGGACGCTTCGACGAAAACCGAAACTACCAGGAATATATATACAATAACAAGACGTGTCCAGAAACAAAATGGCTGCCTCTGGCTAGCCCAAGCGTAAACCGAAGAAAATGAGTGAATAGCCTACTTGGCGAATTAAACAAATAAAGACTCGTATTTAATCCAGCGAAGAAGAAAATACTATCGCGGACGATTAAATAAGCCGAGAAATACTAAGTCGCAAAAGTCGTACGTTCTATGTATATGTATGAAGTAAGGAAATACGAAGCGATGCGCAGACAAATGACTAAACCGTACACACGTGTATCTCCGATGAGTACATACGGAATGAGTGGCGATAATCACGCTGCTAGCGAAAAACACAAGACTATGGAACGCCGTGATTGGCGCTTAGAGAAAAACAAACCATGGAGACCACAAATGTCATATCGCAGGTGCGAGGTTACTTAAAATATGCACGTAATTTACAAGACAAAAAGGAAGTGCCGATGTAAATGAAGGAAGGAAATGCCGATAACTTGCAATTTCTAAAAGTTTGTTGACCCCACAATAAATGGGTGTATGGAACACTACAGTATTATCAGCGTTTCATTCTTTTTTAGAATATTTACGCCTTTCACTTTTTTTTTTTTTGTGTTACTATTTGTAAATTCGTACTCTTCTCCTTTTTTTGATAATATAATCTCAGATCTACTGGTCCATGAAAACCCCTCACCGCAATTGGCACCTTCCTGCCAGACCGGCGCGGTACATTGCGCAATCTTCTCGGCCATCATTGGCCTAGGCAACTCTGGTGCCGGTGAGAGGATTCTGGGGTAGATCTTCAGAGTCTCTTGTTTGGGGTTTATCGTCCTCAATCCGTCTTTACTCTTTATTTCCTTTTCTCTTCTAATATTTTTCCTTTTTGTAAAATCTTATTTTTCTATCAAAGTAGGTGCTCAGGTATACATGTATTTATGGCTATGCTTAGGTGACAATTGCTCTGGGCTCTATTTAGTCAACTATATAGGATTAAGACAAGGGCTGCAAATATGTTTGAGCTAAGATTTAGAGATAGTTATACTTTTTGGTGCAGGGTTCAAGTTCAGAATTTGGTTAGTGCAGGATAGCAACCACAGAAAAATTGTTGACTCATCATGTAACAAGAGGACTGACAATTAAAGCCATATTGCAACAATCTCTACATTCTACATAGTGATGAATTTGAAGAATATATCGTGCCAGGTACCCACTTACTACACCAAGGTTGAGTGTGGCAAATGTAGATTAATGTCTTCCAAACAACATTAGTGCTACTTATGGAAGGGATTCGAACACAATACCTCATGGCTTACTGTCCGTAGACTAATCCACTGGACCACTCATACTCCTTATTTCCTCTTTACCGGTATATCTATTTGCCAACTACCGACACCATAACTTCCTGACCCAACCCAACTTTTTTTCCAACTGTAATCGCAGTGATTTCTCACTCTTTTCAAGATATTGATGTTCTGCGTCTTGACAAAGCACCCCCCCCCCCCCCCCCCCCGATAGGCTAGACTACGACATTACAAAATGTATTTTCACTCACCTTGGACTTGTTTCCTTCTTTAGCAAGAACTGCATAGAAGTCACTGTGCAGGTCTGCTTGTCCTAGTGAAACATCCTTTAGAGAGGGCACAGAGCATATTATCTTCGCCAAATCATGTGATATAATTGGTCCAAATTTTTTCCTACCAATCCTAAGACGAATCTTAAATCAAAAGCAAAAACAAAACAAATAACAAAATTATAAAATGGGAAAATCCATTGCTCAATTTTAAGATCACCTAAAATTTTGTTGGTGCTTTTGTCACTCGGCCTGCATTAAGATTGTCTCATTGAAAGATTTCATAATATGTATTTTTTATAGTGGTCGATATCAGAGAAGTGCTATGAAGCCTATGATCCCAATTTCTTTATGCAAACGAAGGTCTGGAAAAACATTTTGTCTGTAATGCAGCATGGTAAAGAAACTTTTAAGAAAGGCCGTTTTTAAAGGGCCCTAAATTATTCCCTCCATCTAAAGGGTTACTCTGAACTCTGAGCATCAGACTATCAAAAGGACTGGTTGCAGCAAAAACTGCAGAGGGGAAAGCCCTACAAGAAGATGGCTTATTTTCTGAACAGAAAAGGGTTGCTGTCCAATAAAAACTTATTCAAATAGTACTGTTGATATTTTTCATATGCCTATACAAGTGATGGGTATATAAAATGATACTGCACAAGTATGATCACAATGCGAGCTGGAGAGGAGGGCAATATATTTCATATCACCAACCCCGCCACCCCCCCCCCCCCCCCACCTAAATTTGTTTTGTTTAAATTGTCAGTCAATAATCATCATTAGTATTTATCCACTTTAGAATATCACAAGTGTCAAATATTGTACACAATTATACCGGTGTGTTGGCTCAGTAGAGTGTCTGCCAGACAACCAGGAGGTCGTGGGTTGAACCCCGGCAGCGTCATACCAAAAGACGTTAAAAGACGCGAGTTGCTGCTACCTTGTTTGGCGTTCAACAATAAGGGATAGAGCAACGTCGATCTGGCGCTGCTCAGTGGCTGCCGGGCTCACGATCAATTGGGCAAAAAGAATTTCCATTTTCGGTTTAACTTAATAAAATTTGGAGTGGACTTTAAAAGATTATTATTAAAGAAATCTCCTTGAAAACATATTTACAAATTTGTTATTCAAAATGTTTCCTTCTCTTCTCTTTCTTTCTCTCTTAAATGTTTTTTTGTATATGAATCATTTGATACTTTTTCAATTTGATTTTGTATAGTGCTATTTATGAATTTGCCACTTTTATTTACAAAAATAATTTGTCATTGATTTTATACAAAGTGGAAATAAAATGAAATGATTTGATTATATCACAGATTATCAGGTATAATGTCATGGATGTTATAGAGTGGTAAATATGCATAATTATCAAGACCCATTCTTAAAATATGCATGTCTATAGATGCCTGATGGATTTGCAATTAAAGGGGAAGTCCACCCTGATATTAAGTTGGTTTCAATAAAAGCAGAAAAATTAGAGAAACTAATTATTCAAAATTTGAGCATTATCCGATTTGAAATAGGGAAGTTATGAATTTTAAATCACTATAATCAGACTATGGTGCGCTTGGAGACACCTGTATTAAGCGCCTAATAAATATTGTGTATTATTATAATCAGTATTTGCTCAAACTGTCACTTACCCATTTTTTACTCATTTTCTGCTTCTATTCAAACCAACTAAATATTAAAGTGGACGTCCCCTTTAGATAATAATACTTATAATGGATGTAAGATATCAAACTTACCAAACCTGTATATACAGATCCAGTGAATACATAGATGTAACCTGCTATGGTGTGTGCTGCCATGCATGAGTCTATTGTTATAGATGACTCTTCACTCCTCACCAAGGCTGCTGTATCTAGGTCCTGACTCTCGAAGGATACATCAACTAAGAAATCCATCTTCATTGGTTTTGGGGTGTTACCCTGTACCATGCATTTCATGACATGGTTTGCAATGGTTTTGTTCCGTGATACAGTGAAGTAAAGGAGGTGTCTAAACTCTTCCTTCCGAGGCAGCACTACTTGCTCAATCAGCCTGTTGAATTCATTGTGATCTAATTCATACAGGGAAGCAAGATGGACCCCAGACATGTACTCCTGAAAGAGTTTGTGGGGAAAGAAGATAGTAGACTGCACAAACGGACTGCTCTTATCATTTATAGATGACATTTTTTTCTCCTGAGACAACACCCCTACTCTGCAAGCTGTTTCAATGGAGTCTGAGCACTGTTCAAAATCACCTTCTTTGAAAATAAGGGTGCGTTTTTGTAGCCCAAGGAAAGCAACTTTGGCAACTGGTTCCATGAGCTTCTCAATTTGAGAGCGATAGGCTTGGAAAGACGGGCTGTCCAAATCTGTGATCTTTTTCTGAGCATAATGCACCTTCAAAAATTCAAACATTTCATCAAATATTTGAGAAAAAGTTTGTAGTGACTTAAACTTTTCTTGCTTTTCATCACCAAGTTCTCTCCACATAAAACAGAGCATAGCTATGTAGATAGGATACGGGGCCATATTCTCAGATATGATGTCATTGTCTTTGGTTAATTGGATAAGCTGATCTGCTGTGGCCCCATCATCTTGAAAGTACTTGTGAATGTAAACCTCCACATTCTCCTTGCTAAATCCTTCCACATGTATGAAAGTGTATTGTTTGCTCAGACAATCATCCCATCTAATCTCCATGACCTTCCATGGGCGACTTGTCACCAACACCGGGCAAGCGGCAAGTTCATCTGAACGAAGAATGTCTCCAAGTGCAATTTCACCTTTCTTTGAAGAACTTCCACTTGCTTCTGCACTGTTGACACTTGGCTGCGAAGTGGCACTTGTTGGGCTTGATGACTTTGGCCGCATTAACTCTGAACCGGCTTTCTTTTGCTGCACAACCTTGCGATCAAACTCATCTAATCCATCAAACGCCATGAATACATCTTTTGGGTTTGAACGGATGTACTCAGTGATCTGGCAGGCTGTTGTTGGGTTGTCTTTGGAGAGATACGACTTGGCAATCTCACCGATCGTGTATTGCTTGGCTTCACGGAAAGGGACAACAAGTACCCACACAAACTTTGGGAGAACAGGACTGTCAGTTATCCAGTCCCAGGCAATCTTAGCACAGAATGTTGTCTTTCCAGCCCCAGCCTCTCCTCGAACCATGATCCGCTTGGGGAACTCTCCATTGACTTTTAGATCAAAGAGATCCTTGTACTCAAGTGGTCGCTTGTGTTGTCGATCGTCCTTTTCCAAGACAAGGCTTGTGTACATGTCGTCCCATTGCACAGTGGAAGTTGGGATGAGAGGATCAGCTCTGATCTTACAGAGAGTTGTCCGGTACTTCAATTTGAAATCATCTGCACATCTCTTGATCAGGTCAGGAGAAAGTGGTTGGGTCTGTGATCCTGGCATTGTAATAGGTGCACCTATAAATTTAATAACATAAGTGCGACAATTTTTTCCTGAATATCATTTTTGTTTGTTTGAGGATATTTGTATTAACATACACATGCATATAAGAACAAATTTCTGATGAATTCATTGTTTGTCAACAATACATTTGCATTTTTATGCCTCCGTTACGAAGTAGCCGGAGGCATTATGTTTTCGGGTTGTCCGTACGTACGTACGTACGTCCCGTTCTCGTGATCGCGTTATCTGAAGAACAGGTAGATGGATTCCTGCCAAACTTTGGTCATGTATGTATCTTGCAGAGCCGATGAACTGATTAGATTTTGGGGTCACAAGGTCAAAGGTCAAAGGTCATAGGGCTCATTATGTATGCAAAAACAGCTCGTGATCGCGTTATCTTAAGAACCGATTGATGGATTTCTGCCAACCTTTGGTCATGTATGTATCTTGCAGAGCCAATGAACTGATTAGATTTTGGGGTCACGGGGTCAAAGGTCAAAGGTCACAGGGCTCATTATGTATGCAAAAACAGCTTGTGATCGCGTTATCTGAAGAACCGATTGATGGATTCCTGCCAAACTTTGGTCATGTATGTATCTTACAAAGCCGATGAACTGATTAGATTTTGGGGTCACGAGGTCAAAGGTCAAAGGTCACAGGGCTCATTATGTATGCAAAAACAGCTCTTGATCGCGTTATCTGAAGAACCGATTGATGGATTCCTGCCAAACTTTGGTCATGTATGTATCTTGCAAAGCCAATGAACTGATAAGATTTTGGGGTCACGAGGTCAAAGTTCAAAGGTCACAGGGCTCATTAGGTATGCAAAAACAGCTCGTGATCGCGTTATCTCAAGAACCGATTGACAGATTCCTGCCAAACTTAGGTCATGTATGTTACTTGCGAGCCGATGAACTGATTAGATTTGGGGGTCATGAGGTCAAGGTCAAAGGTCATGCGGCTCATGTATGCAAAAATAGCTTGTGATCGCATTATCATTAGAACAGATTGATGGATTCCTGCCAAACTTAGATCATGTATGTATCTTGCAAAGCCAATGAACTGAGTAGATTCTTGGGTCATGAGGTCAAAGGTCAAAGGTCATAGGCTCATTATGTATGCAAAAATAGCTTGTGAACGCATTCTCATTAGAACTGACAGATGGATTACCATTTAACTTGGGACATCTTGCAGAGCCAATGAACTGAGTAGATGTTAGGGTCATGAGGTCAAAGATCAAAGGGTCATATATGTATATGAGAAATTGCTTGTAATCACAATATTCTGAGAACCTGTTAATGGATTACAATTGAACTTGAATTTGAAAAATTTCTTCTGTTTTGGTTTGTAAAATTGCTCTATGACGGAGGCATCATTTCGACTGCGCGCAGTTGAAGTTCCATCTAGTTTTAGTCCTGCTGTTTGAGGGTCTTCTCTGGACCAAGTGTCAAAGAGAACAGATGATAATTTATTGTATTTGCAATTTACTTTTTACACATCATACATGAATACTATTGTTGATGCATGACACATGTCTATGTTTGTTTTCTAACTTTTATCTTTAGAATTTGTCTTTTTGTATGAACGTATACATGTTTATTAATGTATCTATACATTATAACATTTAAATATCATTAATTTCCATCGCTTACATTACAGACTATAATAAATGATGAACTATATGAATTACAGCTCAAAAAAACAATTCAAAGCGATATAGAAAGAACTGAGAGAAATGTAGTTTCCCTTTTGTTATGTACACAAAAATCAGAAATTCTCCATTTTGCGGCTGACATAAAGTCACAAAATACAAAACGACTCTGTAATGGTACAAATTTGTATAAACTTGGTGTCAAAAGGTGAGGCTCAATTGGATCCAAGAAGTTTGAATGACACTTCTTGTACAGCTTCATGTAAAACTAATTTCACCATTGCCCTTACGCAGCACAAAGTGAGTGGGTCTGCAACCATGACTTATTGACCACAGCCCATGCGACCAACAGCCCACAAGGCCGACAATATATGCCTAGCGAACCATCTAAAAAGTTGTCAGAAGGCCCATGAGACCAATGACCCATGGACTGACAGCCCACAAGACTGACATGTCAGTCTCATGGGTGTTCTGACAGCTATTTTGAGGGTTCACCTGACCGGCAGTATTAGTATCATGGGCTGTTCATCTAATGGGATGTCCTGCTATAAGTAACACTATTTGTACCAAATGAAAAAGTGTCAAATCAGTGTTTGTTGGTTGCCTGCAAGAGCAATATATTATCAATGGCAGTAAAGGCCTTCTTGCGAGCAGCCAACATGATTTCCTTCTTATTCTCACCTGTCCGCTTCAGGAAGAGACTGCCAGCGAGTAGTTTGCCAGAGAGGGACCCTAAGTCACTTCTTTCTAATTCCTCTGCAAGAAGAGCCCTGATGTCTGTGCCTGGAGGCTGTTTGTCTCTCCATCTCGTGAACACTGTCATCAATGCATCACTGGTATTTTGGCTACGTTCCTTGATGTGACCAAGCTCTGCGATGGAGATGTCCAGGTTAATGCCCACCTCTTTGTAGTAGCTAGATGCAATTTGCTTGGACAGCTTTAAGAATTCCTTCTCACTGACAATCCTGTATTTAAAAAAAAAGAATTATCAAGCATCTCATAAAAATCTCTTAAGTATCTCTTACTGTGTTGGAGCCCCTACTGTACACTCATTTAAGCACCTATCTTCATACTTTGTAAGTTTAGTTCAGTTCTTGATGTTGAGCCTTTGGCTTTGGGCAAAACAGACAGTACATCTAACTACAAGAATAAACTACTCCGGCCTACAAATATGTACACTAGCTCCTACAGTTGAGCACTGTCAGTACCTGCAGACTCATGCGCTTACCTACCTGATTGTATTAAGCTTATATGTACTGATAAGATTTATTTAAAGGTATATTGAGGCATACACACACAAGGCAAAATACCTCTTTAAGCAGCCAATGCCAATATGGAAGAAAAATTAGCATGCATGTATGTGGTGTTACGCATTAATAATAAGAACATTATTTAATAATCATACTGCTGGCTTGTAACGATCACTCACATAATAAGCAAGCACTTGTATTTTTTCCAAGTGATAACATGTGGGGTTAAGTACAAAATAAGTCATGAAGCATATTCGCAAAAGCGTGAGTATTTGTAAATTATCGGTCTGTAAAAAAAATAAGTGTCAACCCTACACTTCAAAGATTAGAGAGCTAGCTTATATCTACACAAATACTCAAAAAATGATAACGTGATTACATGAGTGATCGTTACAAGCCCCTATATACTGGTCATTACGGTTGCAATAAAGAACAGGAAATAAGCTTCAAATACATATATAGACTGACCTGTCTGGTCCAGGGTTGGTTTCAACATCACCGGATCTCATCAGGAGAATCATGAGCAGAAAGAGATGGCAGAATCCACCCATGGTGCAAGATGTCCTTCTCATTCGACAGAAACTCACTCCGCTGGAAAGGCACATGAATGGTAACCTTAGCGAGACATCCTGTAATTGAAAAAAAGAGAGGATATTCTGCTGTTTACTATGCGAATTACTCATATTAGTGACATGCATGCATGTACAGTGTACATATAATCATGGTTCACCCCCCCCCCCCCCCCCTCATGCAAATACTTGCCTCTTGACTTGACTCTTAATTGCAATTTAATCTTGATCTTTATTCAAAGATAAACGGGGCTGAAATGTAATTTGAAGATCTAGCTTATAGCCGGGAAGGGGAAGGGATGTCCCCATCTGTGCCTGCTACAATTTAAGCTAATCAAATATCAAATTGGGATTATTTTGATTGTGTATAGGGTGTTAAACAAAGAAATAGACTCTTGTGAGAATTAACATGTGGTGATATCAGATGCTGTGAATGGTAAAAATTAACATATTTCAACAATGACAACAAACCCATTGTACATGTACTCAGGCGCATACGCAGGATTTTTTTTCTTTTCTAAGGTGGGTTTTAAAATTTGAAAATCGCACCAAAATTTTTTCAATGACTCAGCCAGCCACTGAATAAGCAGGGGGGGGGGGGGGGGGGGGGGGGGGGGGGGGAGGGGTAAGAGCACATTTTTTTTTGGGTCCCGAAAACTTGAAAATTGACAGATCGATTTTTGGCTCCGTCGGGGGGGGGGGGGGGGGGGGGCTCACCTTTTTTGGTCACCCATTAGCACAATTATTTTTTTGTTATTAAAAAAAAAATGAGGGGGAGGGGGGGGAGGGGGGATTCAACCAACAAATCTGATTTACGAGAATGAAGGGTCAACAAAAAAAGAGCAAATATAGCCTTGTCGAAACACTCCAGCACAGCATAGAGAGTCAATGCTAATGCGTATTGACCTTTAGCACTGCATTACGTGCTAATGGGCAGCACTTGCACACATGAAATGTCAATACACAAATAACACACAAATGCACACAATCATGCCGATGTGGCTGTAAGCAAGTTTGATAGTCGAGTCAAGATTTTAATTTTTTAATTATTCTTTCTAACATCAGTGAGTTATTAGATTGTATTTTACTGCTATTAAAGGGATTCGATAACTTTGTCTAAGATCCTTTAAAAAAAACCTTGATTTAGCTCATGCTGCAATTATAATGATTATAAACCTTTAGGTCAGTTAGAAACTCCATGACTTTTACAAGCCGATCGCCTGTCTGATTATCAAGATATTTATGATTGAAAAAAAAAATTAGATTTTGTGTTTGTCAAACGGTTTTCATAACACTATTGGGAAAAACGAGTACCGGTATGGTAAAACCGGCCACTCAAAGGTTTTTACTTCATTGAGCCACTTCTTGATCATTTTGAAGCACAATTTTTTTAGGGCTTCATATTATAACACCATATCACAGATACTGATAATATGTAGGGCCGTGCATCTCAGATTTAACCTCATTACGGTAGATAACTTCACACAGGCGCGCGCCCGCCTGCAACCCACCATCGGTACATACTTGTATTGTGCAGCGGTTTGCTGTGAACAAGTGTATACTATTATCAACGTTTATCCAAAAAATATTCCAAAAAATGACAAGAAAATTGACACGAAACAGGTAATACATAACAAATTTTAACTCATGGTCTTTATTTGGACATTTAATGAATATTTACTTCATTTTAGGTATGTTTTAGTAGGTATCTCCACGCCGGAGTTACGGGTCAAATTTTGCATAGGGTTCTGAACAAGCGCGTATTGGTTCAAGGTTTGTAAATTGAAACTCAATATAGACCCAAGTTATAACAGAAAAGATACGGTAATCTTAATTTTATAATTCCATGGGGGCGATTTTTAATTTTGCAATCGCCTCCGTGAGCAACCTGACGGAGGCAATTATGTAGCTCACGGGGGCGAATCGCCCACCGCCCCCGGGTATTTTGAGCGTTGTGAGCTCCCTATCTTTATCAATAGCCAGGATAGTAAATGCTAGCCTTAAGGGCTCCCTTGAAATGTTTTTTATGATATTATTCAAGGGAGCCTTAACTGGCTCCCATACCCCTGGCCCTGCACGGAGAGGCATGTAAACAAAACCCAAAAGTGGTCCAAAATCACACTTTCGCGCACTCGACCAATATTGGACAGTGGCTTTGATAAATTTTGTCGTAATTTTGGTCTTAATTACCGCCTTAATTTCAAAATCGGATCTAAAAATAACAAAATAAGAGCAATTTTCTTACCAGACCGATACAGCTCAGCGGAGTCGGGCTAACTCGGACCCGGGGACAACTCGGCCCAGATGCAAAAACGGTCATTTTTTGCATGTTTAGGTTTAGGGTTAGGTTTAGGGTTAGGGTTAGGGTTAGGGTTAGGGGTAGGGTTAGGGTTAGGGTTAGAGTTAGGGTTAGAGTTAGGGTAAAATGACAAAAAATGACCGTTTTTGCATCTGGGCCGAGTTGTCCCCGGGTCCGAGTTAGCCCGGATCCAGCTCAGCTCCCTTTTCACGTGTACCGTGTGAATTCACGATGTCTACACAATGGTGATGACCTCTGACTGGCACTTCGTAAATGTGCTGCTTCCGTATAATGCGCTGAATTACACTCATACAGCGCATTATACTGAAGCAGCACATTTACGAAGTGCCAGTCAGAGGTCATCACCATTGTGTAGACATCGTGAATTCACACGGTACACGTGAAAAGGGAGCTGAGCTGTATCGGTCTGGTAAGAAAATTGCTCTTATTTTGTTATTTTTAGATCCGATTTTGAAATTAAGGCGGTAATTAAGACCAAAATTACGACAAAATTTATCAAAGCCACTGTCCAATATTGGTCGAGTGCGCGAAAGTGTGATTTTGGACCACTTTTGGGTTTTGTTTACATGCCTCTCCGTGCAGGGGTATGGGAGCCAGTTAAGGCTCCCTTGAATAATATCATAAAAAACATTTCAAGGGAGCCCTTAAGGCTAGTAAATGCAGTGCCGCTAGCTATGTGTGTGTAGATCTAAAACTAAAAGGTCAGTTTTTAACAAGATATTAAAGCCTTTATATTCATGATATATAAACGCCTATAAACTTAAAGAACAACAACAACAACATCCCATACTTACAAGATGGTAATTTTCTGTTGCTATATCGAGGTTTTGGAAGCCACTTGTTAATTCGTCCCCATGCACTACACAAATGTGTGTGTGTGGAGCTGGAGTCTAATGCAATGCCAATGCAATGGGTGGTGGGAAGAAGGAAGCAAATACATGTGACGCAGTGAAACTATGATGAGCTGTGCGGTTCGGATCGGTGCGAATGATGGTTTCCTATTTCACGATATTGTTTTTATCTACAGCTTGATGATGGAAATCAAGATTCTACGTCAATAGTGACTGAGAAATTACCTAAAAATACGACGCCATGCAATGACTGCAACATTATTGGAATTGAAATCTCGCTAATGTCACGCCCAATATCATGCGGGCGGGCGCGCGCTGAATTACCTCACGGGGAATCCCCTAAAATTTCATGGCATTTCGCAATATGCGGTTGTGGCATAGAAATAAGTTGAATATGGGTGGAAGACGAGCATCTGCGTGTCGTGTTGTCATTCATAATCTTAATCATTTGACTGACAAGTGACATATTTTATGTGCAGTTTTTCCTAGTTTATAATATTCTCCAACTGTTGTAATTAGATTAAATAGGAATTGTGGTGCAAATAAAAGGTGCCCCCGATCCCCTCCTTCTCCCTGCAGTCAATGACAAATTATTTCCCTCCTGGGGGGGGGGGGGGATCTCTATTTATTTGGAGTACCTCCTATAGGGATTGGGTCTCATGCCTACTTTCACACATCAAGAAAAGCATGGCTACTGTCTCTTCTACGTAAACACATTCCCTTCCCGACTGAGAATACAAAAGTGACCCCTGCAGGTAAAATGTCCATGTCTTTCAAGTATCATTGCTCTACGTCAGTAAAATAAATACCATTTCTTTGGATCCGGGTATCGTCTCTAAGGCAAACTCTGATCTGGTGGAAATCGTGGCCGAGTAATTCCAAGAGAGCTGGATGAACGCACATACATATCTCTTAACCGGCCGTTTAGTAGGCTACCCGCAATCAACATTATTTGATGAGAATTTGTATATAGTAATTACCACAAACATTTTTTTTATCTCAAGAAAAGTGAGAAAAGTCGTCTTTGTCTTTCACAGATCAGTTGTCGAACCCGGGACAGTTACGTAACATAAAAAGTTACGATTAATTCTATTTCCCTCAAACTCATCATATGTATATCCTTCTATCGATTGTAACTGATTCACACAAGAAGAGTAAGAGAGTCAATCAATGTTATATGCTACAAATCAATAGAAACAGTGAATGTCAAGGTAGAAATAATCGTGTCAAGATTATAGATATGATATAGTTTGACCATTAATAAATATTGTAGGTTGTTATTTTTCATTTTACAGGCCCCTGGTCTTCTCTCTCACACTGAAAGAGCAATCTGTGTTTTGTCAAATATATCTGCTTCAACCCCTGAATAAATGCTCTTTCGGATATGGTGAGGTAAACTGCCACACAAAGAATAAAGGGCCAGTTTTTTGTTATTGGTGTAAATAAAATAAATAGTAACTGCGTGCAAACAAACGATCTTGGGCACGTTCACTGATCTTTGTTGTGTTAAAAGGTACAGAAATGTGATGCGTCTTACACTCTACGTCATAAAAAACAATGTCCCGCTCTTTGCTACGTCATATCTTCCACTTCACTACCACTGCATGTCCCCCCCCCCCCCCAACTCTCACACATTCTAACTCTTTCCTTTCTTTTTCTTGCTTGCTCTGTTTCTCATGTTTTTCCCCGTTTGGCTATCGATCCATTTCTACCTCTCATAATTATGTTGAACTTGTCCAGTTTTTATCCATTTACCTCAACATCTCTACAACCGGCCCCCCTCTCAATTGCTCCAAAATATCGACCTCCTTCCTCCCTCTTACTGGTACATATTGGCTATCCATCTCTACATCCCCACCTCTCATATGCTCTATATCTCTCCCTTCTATTCTCTTGCTCACTATATCTGTTACCACCCCCTCCTTCAGATCTATACTTCCCCCACTCCCAACCTCATCTGTCTCCCACTTCCTTTCTCTCTCCCTCACTCTCTCTTTCTCCTCCCTCCTGCACTCCCCCTCCTCCATCCCTCACTACCCTGCCTTACACTCCCTCTCTCTCCTCCCTAGCTTTCCCCCTCTACCCCACCTCCATGCACCCTCACTTTCTCTCTCTCTCCTCCCTCATATCTCCCTCCCCTGCCTCACGCTCTCTCCTCTCTTTCCTCCCTCAATCCCCCATCTGTATGCACCCTCTCACTCCCTGCCTGTCTGCCTCCCTTCCCTCCATCTCTCTGGAGTCAAACCTTACAAACATATCACAAATTCAGACTCGGAATAAGAAATACAGTGAAATACTTTAATCTTTGGCACATACCCGGTACACATAAACATGGTAAGCACAAACATGTTTGCTCTAAACAGATCTCTTGCTCATGCGTGTCCTACCTTATTGAAATAGCCTTCCTGAAGAAATCAAAAAGTGGATTACAGGTTCTGATTCCTTTAAAAATCATGTAAAAACGCTTCTATTTAATTCTCAAATATTTCTACATGCACCTTGAGCATTCCACAGGGTGGATTTGGTGCTATAATGTTACGTTTATAATTATTATTATCATTATTTCAGATGTAATAGCATGTCATTGTCAGTTAAGTTGGTATTCTTTGCATATGATATAAATACAAGGCTGTAAACATTACTTACAATCTATAAGATCATCCAATTTGGACTACAGTGATAATATTTTCTTCTTGAAATTGAAAACATTCTTTTATTGCTACATTTATATCATAACAATCATGTACCTTCAAAAGAAATATTGATTTATACACTGATATAAGTATGTCTTACAGTAATCACATACTGGTATACCAGTTTGTATCAACAATTGTGATTTTGAAATTTTCAATATGTCACCGATTCCAGGATTTTAATACATATATTCCTTCCTTTACAAGTAGCTCTTGGCATAAAGGCTTATATCAAATCACATGACCCCTTGTTTCATACATGCAGGCCTTCAACATAAGGCACACAAAACTTGGTACACATCTACTCAGAGGCCTGATAGTTACAATGGAAGAAGAAGAAACAACAACATTATTACGTACTGGAATAATTCCTTAACTGTAGATATAATGTACATATATGTACGGTTGAGCACCATGAGTACAGAAAGGTGGTCCTGTGCGCTATACAAGTAGCCACTATCATTATTATTATTATTATATACATTATCACAATTTCACTCATTCCTGCCAACTTTTCCCTTCAGGAAGATAGACAAATTTGGTCTCTGTTTATAGTATATACAAAGCATAAGGCACAACAAACTTTGTACACATCTACTGATAGTTAAAATAGAAGAAGGCAAAGAAGAAACAAAAACATTATCAAGTACTGGAATAATCCTTGAATTCTAGATGTACATACATGTACAGTTGGGCCTGATAAACATTATCACAATTTCACTCATTCCTCCAAACTTTTCACTTCGTAATGGAATCCTACTTCCAGACAAACTGGCTCAAAGTAACTCTGGGTCCTGTTTCATAAAACTTGCTATCAATAACAAGTGTCACATTTCTATGACAAATTTGTTCTCAGCCAATCAAATGCAACCATTTTACCAGCTTAAAATGTTATTGCAACTTGTTATTGATAACAAGTTTCATGAAACAGGGCCCAGATTGCAAATTTTGGTTCTGGCTTTGTGTTTGTTCTTGCAACTTACTATTATGAGTGCAGAAAAAGACAAAAAAACTTCTGTAGGTCCACCTTTACATCTATGTTTTTTCTTCTGAATTGCTAACGATTGGGCGTTACACCTTGGAATATTCAGTAACACAACTGGTTGAGTTAATATGCTTGACACGATGGTAAGAAAAGAATTGATTTCAGCGAAGTAGAACAAAAAACTGTTTACCGTTGTTTGAAAATATTATGTCAGCTATAAAATTGTATTATGAAATGTAAAAGTGTATAGCTATAACAACTCTAACAGATACATTTATACAAAATTTGAATACCGGTAGATCATGGTATATGATTGATTTTGCTCAGGTATAAGCTTTTCTTGTTTTTTAGTTTGACCAACTGACGTCAATATCAGATTCTACATGATTGCAGATGTTATGTTGCTAAAAACTAATCTAAGAGAAAAGAAATCCATGAAAGTTTTGCTTTTGGATCTAATTCATCATGTTTTTTAATTGAGTTTATGTTTAAAGTCATTGTCTTTCATATAAAAAAGTTTAACAATTTGATCACGGTATATGATTGATTTTTGCTTAGGTATATAAGTTTTTCTTGGATTTTAGTTTGACCAAGTGATGTCAATATGAAATTTGCTTGATTGTAATGTATATGTTGTGTATTTTCACATGAATGTTTGCTATCGTTTAATAAAGGAACCCTGAGGAAGAGGGGAAAAAAAAGCTTGTCACAAAAGTTGCCATGGAGGATCAACATTTGATCCTATGATCCAGACTTCATGAAACGTATAGGGCTAGGGTTGCACCTTTTTTTGAGTTAAGGTAATAATGGTTAGAGTTGCGGTTAGGTACACGTAATATGATATATTTAATGTGTATAAAAACGTTGCTATGTTGTGATCCGCCGGCAAATAGATACACTTCAGTTAATAAATGTATGATCAGCATATTTCTGAAATACAGTGAATTTGCTGTTACATTATTAGTGTTAAATATCATAAGTTTATCTTCACAGTAATATGTAAGGTCTGAGGTTGAAGTTAGAATTTTGGTTAGTGTAGGAAACTGACGCCGAGGAATTGTCGCAGTAGCAAGTGTCGTACAACCGTCTTGAAGATAGTTCTATACAATCGAGCAGCACGTAATCCAGCTGTGCGATCTGGATGGTTGTACACTGCCATTGTGTGGCTCTCGAAGGTATTCTGATGGCTGTGATGTCCATCATAGGTCATCTTTCTCGTCTGAGACTTTGTCCTCCTCGTCCGAGACGTTTTCCTCCTCGTCTGATACGTCATCCTCTTCGTCTGAGACGTTATCCTCCCCGTCTGAGAGGTACATGTAATCCCCCTTGTCTGAAAATTCGTCACTGAATTGATGTTGAGGAAAGAATATAAAATGTAGGTTTGGGGGATAGGATCTGGGCCTTGTAACATATGAAGTGACTGACAATCCATTCAATTGTAAAAATCTGTTGTATCTTCAGTTTTGCTACAATTTATTGTCTCTTCAGTTTTGCTACAATTCATTGTATCTTTAGTAAGCATCGATCTACATATATATGTAACATAAACTTAATGGTAAGTTGCTATTTATCATAATGCTACGATTTATTAAAGGCAGGCTTTACTACTTCAGCTAGAAGGGATTAGACCACTCAGCGAGCCAGCGAGGTCACTGTGACAGGTGGCTATCTCATTAACTCAGCTCTCATTTAACATAAGAAAAAGAGGATCATGGGGGACCAACAGGCACCGATTGGGGAAATTTTCTATATAGAGGGAGCAAGTAGCTACAAGTAGGACAGTGTGCCTTTAAAAGAGATAAATGAGCTATCAAGATTTGGGAGATAACATTAATCGTAACTTTCAATGTTTTAAGGCTCAGGTGCTGGGGACCTTGGGTGGTATTCTGAAATGTACGTTATCTTTTATGCTAGTGAAAGAATGTTTCCTGTTATAGTAAAGATAACTAAAATTCTACACAAAGCTGGCTATGGACATGTACATTTAAGAGATAAATCTGCACACCACCTACATTTAGTGTCTATTCCATGCACTCTCAAGTCACGATAATGAACATACTTTTCACTATTTAAAGGGATAGTTGAGTTCTGTTGCAGAGGGCGCTACAAAATTTTTTTTTGTTGTGACATAATGAAAAACTGAATCTCAAATTTGAAAGAACATACAATTTAAATGACAAAATCATCTTTTATAAATGTAATGCTTCCTGGGAGAATTTAAACTATTTAAACATATTTGTGGCGTACACCAAGTAAATAAGATCGATTGATCGATCTGTATTAAAAAAAAAAAATCATCTTTGTTTGGTCAAAATCGGTTCAGAGATGGCTGAAATATTCATAAATATAACGATTTCTAATACTTGTGTACCACCAAAAATATTGGATAATTTGAAAAAACCGTTGAATAAACGAAATAGCACCTTTTACGTCGTATTTCAGCCAATGCCGATGTTGGCTTTTTGTTGGCATTTTCGTGTTTGTTATATTACGCACAACCAGCCGGCCCATGTATTGTTATTTTTAATTGAATAATTAATTAACAGTCACCGCTTTTTTTTAAAAAGTGGAGCTAAATTGGTATGAAAAATAGGCTAAATTTCACACATTTTGGGGTCTAAAATTACCTTCATAGCAATTTTAGGTTCTAAAAGGGCACTAGAAATGTCATAGATAAGAATAAGAGCAATAACCATGCCGTTTAAAAGCATTTGTGGTCTGAAAAACTTAAGAACTCAACTATCCCTTTAAACATAAAAGACAACATACAGTATTGTTTTCAGAATACGGCCCCAGAATACTAAGCGTATGTCTTTAGGTAACTGTTTGTTTGTTTGTTTGTTTAATTGCCACTTTTTCTTATCAATAAAAAGAAACATAATAAAAATAAGTAAAATGAATAACAAAAGTTTGACAAAATATGTTTCTACTTAAAATACAAGCAAAAACAAATATATTGATCGGTGCCAAGCCATCATGAAAACATAATCTGTATAAAAATAAGAAATAAGGGGGAGAATAGATATCTTATGTATGTTTAGCAAGTTTCTTACAAGGAAAAAGCAGGAGACCATTGTGGACAATAATAAGTCAATATACAGTGCATCCCAGAAAAAACGAAACCGAGAATTATCGATGTTTTAACTTGATCAGAATTATAATTGATAAATGACACATATTTGTAAAGCTTAGATCCTCCTCTTTCATTTGATGCAACTCATATGATACATATTTCATGCATGAATGATTGAAATGAATTTGAAGAGAGGAAACCAAAAAGTCATTTGGCGGACGGTATCTGAATTTCAAAGAGAAAATCACATTTCTAGAAAGTTGAGTTTCTGCTCTTTCATATGACACCTCAATCAGGAAAAACAAAGTTCTGTTTGGTTAAAGTAGTGCTTGCATTTCCATAATTGTATTAAACAAATTCATTTTCACTGGCTGCCTGCCATAGCAACAAACAGAATTAACAAAATACTTCACGCATGGCTGACTGTCAACGAAATGGAGTTAAGTCTTTTGTCAATTCTGCTTTTTGCTACGGCAGGCAGCCAGTAAACAGGAGCGGATAGACCCTGTAATGAAAACATCCATCATTTGTTTTATACAAGAAAAAGCCTAGATCAATGTTATTTGATGTATAATCACTTTATTTCAAGATGGTTTTTAGTAATTGATAATCCCCAACTTTAATAGGCTTAATTCAGAGCGCACACATAGATAGGCGCACTTACCTATATAAGCTAGGCCTACACATGTATTGATCTACACACAGTATACAAAACTCATTAAACTCTACATATGCACTGCTGCATATTGTGCACTTACAGATCATCAAATAGTAGGAAAGTATTGCTTTTTCATTGAAAAACGTGTGGTAGTCTCAGTCAGTGAAACACACGTGACCGCATTTGACCAATCATTTGATTAGAATCTAGGAGTGAGTTATATAATCAAATGAATTTGTAATTCTTTATGTTTAGTTCACTTACAAATCACTGAGCGACAGCAGGAATGAATCAAAATTCACATGAGGCTCTCCATTGAAGCTGAACAAATTTCCTTCTCTGACTCGAGGAAAAGAACCCTGAAAGCAATATAGATATAAGAGCAAGATTGGTGATAGTGATTCATTTATTAAATGTCATTTTCCTACATTCCAGTCTCGCTGACATACTGTACCATATTTCATACATGTACATACCAGGTCAGTGCTCTCTCTCTGGTATATAGACTTTAATAGTGTCCAGGGCTGGTATTCAATTCAATACCTAGAATAAGTCAGAAATTTACTAAGTAAATGGCTAATGCTCCGGTCACAAAGGTTCGTACGAACGATAATTTCGTATGAATCTCCCTGTTTTTCCATTGTCTTCCCGAATTTCCATTGTCTGAAAATCGTTCGTACGGCATTCGTATCAGTTCGCAATGGCATTTGTGACCGAGGCTTAAGTTAAGAAGTTTACTCATCTCGGATTCAATCTGCATTTTAGACTTTTACTTACCTGAGACAAAATCTAAGTAAAATACTTACTGATAAGCATTGTGACATCGCACGGTCAATCAAAAGTAATGCGCAATTAAAACGTCGCAATAAATGCGTGCCAATATCATTGTGTGCAGGTTATGATACTGCATAAGAAAACCATATGCCTGCCAATCAAGGCCTCCAAATAATTGGCTTAAGTCTGGTAGGTAGCTGTTTTAAATTTAGGGTAAAATAATTAGCCAAAAGTTTGAATTGAATACCAAAATTATTTTATCTAAGCCAAATACTAAGGTAAAAAGCTTAAATTTTGTACTTTAAGTATTGAATTGAATACGGGCCCTTGTGTCCCCCACCAAACATAAACAAACAAACCAGCTTCGTTGAGCTGGTCAATATTCAACCCAAACTTAACACTGGTACCCCTCAGCATCTTCCTTCCCTCCCCCACAAAACACACACATTCAAAACTGGTCAACATTTAAACAAAACTTTATGCTGACAAAATGTTGGGCAAAGACACTGATTTCAAGTGATCTTTTATACCTGAATGGATGATGCCTTTGCTTTCAATGTAGAGTAGAAATCCTCAACATAAACGATATCAATTGTCACGCCAGTCAGGTTTGGCATGGAACACAATGATTCTGCTAGGTTCTGGGATGAGGTTGGCGTGAGAAGCGTGAGACTTTCAAAAGAGAAAGCTTGGACCTGTACATACAGTGAATCATAAAAGTAAGTTTAATGATACAAACATTTGATAGGTTTAATAAAAATAACATCCCATTCTTGATGAGCACATGTTACATTATGATATTCATGTAACATCTCTCTGCGCTTTCAAAGGCCTTTGAATATTATTACCCTGGCTTTAGCTCTGGCAATGGTAATGATGAATTCAAGGAATATATCATACCAGGTACCCACTTACTACACCTAGGTCGAGTGTGACAAATATAGACTAATGTCATGCCAAACAACATTAGTGCTACGTATGGCAGGAATTTGAACCCCATACATCATGGTTCGACACTGTCCAGAGACTTATCCATTGGACCACAAACATCTCTACATGAACCATGGTTGGTGCCCATTATTTTAAAATGTATATTATTAATATGAATGATTATAATTAATAGAGATGTATTTGTGTTTGGAGAATAACAACAACAAAGAAGGAACTATTGCTTTGTTGATTTATTTAGACACATTTTTGACATTGTCTAAATGCTAAATAATACATTCATCACTAAAAGTATGCATTATACATGAATGTGTATGTAGAGTGAGTACATGTAGTTGTGCTCAAAATGAGTACACTATGATCTAGATCTCCACCCAGTACACACAAATCAGGAGCCTCTTACCAATTATTTATCACAATTATCCTACAAACTAAAAATAATGTAAACTTATGTTTAGACACACCGTTGCTACGATATAAAGATTTGTTTTCAAAATTGTTCATGTATTGTATGATTTTCTTGATGACTTGGTTTTTGGGGATTTTTATTAATTGCTGAGTTAACATTTACATTTGAAATTTAATCTGTATTCTTTCTGGTATATCATGTTTACTATTCACCATGTAATGATGTTTTCATGTATATGTTTGTCTTTATATGTATTTTTATGTTATGCAGGGCCCCCAAGTATAACAGTTTTTGAACTACTGATTGGGCTACCCTGTTGAAATAAAACGAAATAAATAAATAAATAAATCCTTGTTTAGTGAGTATTGATCTGAAGTATACTTTGATACTCCATGCAGACCGATGATGACATAATTCGAACCTTATGAATCGCTCTAATCTAAAACATATACAAATTACAAACAAAATATTTTGTATCTACTAGTCTTTAGAGTACTTCAGTGATCTGTTTATACTAAATTGTATTACTGCATATTAAAGTAGCAACACCATTCCCCTTCCCCAAACAATGCTTACTTAAACACATCTAGATAGTCTCTATCAAAAAATCAAATTACATTTTCTTAGGCAAACCTTTAAAAGTGATTTCTTTTTTTGCAGAACATCATGTTTTCAACTCTAGCCATATGAATTCTGTATCATATACTGCATATGAAAGACCCTCTTTATAATAATTTCCTTTTTCTGCTAAGACTATTATATTTTTTCATGTAAAAATATTGACTGAACTTGCTAAAATATTAAAACTCCTTAAACTCATCTCCACTGATATGTGTGTACAGGAATTCATCATGGCAAGGATATAGAGTACAAACACAGATACATACCTGTAAAGTCGACGCCTTTGCATTCAGGTAAGAAAAGAACTCCTCCTGGAAAAACTCTCAAAATAGTGTCAGTCCAGTCAGGTTTGGCATGGAACACAAAGCATCTACGAGGTGATGTGAGGATGCTGATGTCGGAATCAAATACCCTAAAGATTCAAGTTTGACAGTTCGGACCTACATGTATACAAACAGGCATTCATAAAAGTACATTACCAGAGTACAAGTTTTTATTGAATGACTGCAAATATAACTTGGTGCTCAGGTATACATGTATATGGCTATGCGTAGGTGACAAATGCTCTGGGCTTTATTTAGTCAACTTTATAGGATTTAGATAAAGGCTGCAAATAGGTTTGAGCCAAGGTTTAGTGATAGGCATACTTTTTGGTGCAGGGCTTAAGTTAAGAATTTGGTTAGTGCAGGATAGCAACAATAGAAAAATTGTTGATGAGGCATGTATCTAACAAGAGGAGGACTGACAATTAAAGCCATAGTGCATTCAGCTTATACTGTGCACTTGATAACCCATGAGTACAAATTTCATGGAATTTGAACACTTTTGAAATTATGCTAAAATTTCAAAATATTGATGTTGATGCCACAACAAAGTCTAAGTTTGCAGAACTGAAATTACATTTGACCTAGATTTGATCACCTAAAAGACTACTCACATGGTTGGTGATACTTGATAACCCTTATGTTCAAGTTTCATGAAATAGGAATGTATGGTTTCAAAATTATGATAACAATTCAAAATCTTAACCTTTCATTAAGTTTTGATGATGATGCCACAACATAGTCTAAGTTTGGTGACATGAAATGACCTTTGACCTTTACTTTGTGACCTGAAATTTTATTTGAATGATTGGGAATACTTGATAATCCGTTGGGCCAAATTTCATTGAATAAGAACTTATTGTTTCAAAATTATATTACAAATTCAAAATCTTAACCAAGGTTAAGTTTTTGATGTTGACGTCATCGCTGCCGTCACTGGAAAAGCGGTGCATATCCCTTGCTTTTGCTATGCAGGCGTGACAAAAAAAATGAATGATTTGATTATATCACAGATTATCAGGTATATTAGGTCATGGATGTTAGAGGGTGGAAATAGGCATGTCAAGACCCATTCTTAAACTAGATGGAACTTCAACTGCGCGCAGTCGAAATGATGCCTCCGTCATAGAGCAATTTAACAAACCAAAACAGAAGAAAATTGTCAAATTCAAGTTCAACTGTAATCCATTAACAGGTTCTCAGAATATCGTGATTACAAGCAATTTCTCATATACATATATGACCCTTTGATCTTTGACCTCATGACCCTAAAATCTACTCAGTTCATTGGCTCTGCAAGATGTCCGAGTTAAATAGTAATCCCTCTGTCAGTTCTAATGAGAATGCGTTCACAAGCTATTTTTGCATACATTATGAGCCCATGACCTTTGACCTATGACCTCATGACCCAAGAATCTACTCAGTTCATTGGCTCTGCAAGATACATACATAAACTAAGTTTGGCAGGAATCCATCAATCTGTTCTAATGAGAATGCGTTCACAAGCTATTTTTGCATACATTATGAGCCCATGACCTTTGACCTATGACCTCATGACCCAAGAATCTACTCAGTTCATTGGCTCTGCAAGATACATACATAAACTAAGTTTGGCAGGAATCCATCAATCTGTTCTAATGATAATGCGATCACAAGCTATTTTTGAATACATAATAAGCCGCATGACCTTTGACCTTGACCTGATGACCCCAAAATCTACTCAGTTCATCGGCTCTGCAAGTAACAAACATGACCTAAGTTTGGCAGGAATCCATCAATCGGTTCTTCAGATAACGCTTTTATAAGCTGTTTTTGCATACATAATGAGCCCTGTGACCTTTGACCTTTGACCTCGTGACCCCAAAATCTAATCAGTTCATCGGCTTTGTAAGATACATACATGACCAAAGTTTGGCAGGAATCCATCAATTGGTTCTTCAGATAACGCGATCACGAGAACGGGACGTACGGACGGACGTACGGACAACCCGAAAACATAATGCCTCCGGCTACTTCGTAACGGAGGCATAAAAATGCATGTCTACAGATGCCTGATGGATTTGCAATTAAAGGGGAAGTCCACCCTGATATTTAGTTGGTTTTTAATAAAATCAAAAAAATGAGAGAAACCAATTACTGAAAGTTTGAGCAATATCCAGTTTTAAATAGGAAAGTTATGAATTTTAAATCATTTTAATCATTTTTTAAAATTGTCATTTAATCAAACTGTCACTGACCTGTTTAATCTTCTGCTCCTTTTCAGGGTGGACGGCCCCTTTAAATAATAATACTTATTAATGTATGTAAGATATCAAACTTACCATATCTGCATATACAAGTCCAGTAAATACATACATGTAACCTGCTATGGTGTGTGCTGTCATTCGAGAGCTTAATGTTAGAGATAACTTTCCACCCCTCACCAAGGCTGCGGTATCTAGGTCCTGACTTTCAAAGGATACATCAACTAAGAGATCCATCTTCGTTCGGTCTGGGGTGTTACCCTGTACCATGCATTTCATGATATGGTTTGCAATGGTTTTGCCCCGTGATACAGTGAAGTAAAGGAGATGTCTATACTCTTCCTTCCTAGGCAGCACTACTTGCTCAATCAGCCTGTTGAATTCGTTGTGATCTAGTTCATACAGGGAAGCAAGATAGACCCCAGCCATGTACTCCTGAAAGAGTTTGTGTGGAAAGAAAATAGTAGACTGCAGGAACGGACTGCTCTTATCATTTATAGATGACAACTTTTTCTCCTGAGACAATACCCCTACTCTGCAAGCTGTTTCAATGGAGTCTGAGCACTGTCCAAAATCACCTTCTTTGAAAATAAGGGTGTTATCTTGTAGCCCAAAGAAAGCAACTTTGGCAACTGGTTCCATGAGCTTTTCAATTTGAGAGCGATAGGCTTGAAAAGCCGGGCTGTCTAAATCTGTGATCTTTTTCTGAGCATAATGCACCTTCAAGAATTCAAACATTTCATCAAATATTTGAGAAAAAGTCTGTAATGACTTAAACTTTTCTTGTTTTTCGTCACCAAGTTCTCTCCACATAAAACAGAGCATAGCTATGTAGATAGGATACGGGGCCATATTCTCAGATATGATGGCATTGTCTTTGGTTAATTGGATAAGCTGATCTGCTGTGGCCCCATCATCTTGAAAGTACTTGTGAATATAAACCTCCACATTCTCCTTGCTAAAACCTTCCACATGCATGAAAGTGTACTGTTTGCTCAGACTGTCATCCCATCTAATCTCCATGACCTTCCATGGGCGACTTGTCACCAACACCGGGCAAGCGGCAAGTTCATCTGAACGAAGAATGTCTGTAAGTGCAATTTCACCTCTCTCTGAAGAACTTCCACTTGCCTCTTCACTGTTGACTCTTGGCTGCAAAGTGGCACTTGTTCGGCTTGATGACTTTGGGTGCATTAAGTTCTGCCGCTTATTCTTCTTCTTCTTTGATTTGGATCTTGCCTTGGTTTGATCAGCAGACTTTGGCTGGTGACATTCTGACTTTGAACCAGATTTCGTTTGCTGTACAACTTTGCCATCAAACTCATCTAATCCATCAAATGCCATGAATACATCTTTTGGATTTGAACGGATGTACTCAGTGATCTGGCGGGCTGTTGCTGGGTTGTCTTTGGAGAGATACGACTTGGCAATCTCACCGATCGTGTATCGCTTTGCTTCACGACAAGGCACAACAAGTACCCACACAAACTTTGGGAGAACAGGACTGTCCTTTATCCAGTCCCAGGCAATCTTAGCACAGAATGTTGTCTTTCCAGCCCCAGCCTCTCCTTGAACCATGATCCGCTTCGGGAACTCTTCATTGACTTTTAGATCAAAGAGATCCTTGTACTCAAGTGGTCGCCTGCGTTGTCGATCATCCTTTTCCAAGACAAGGTTTGTGTACATGTCGTCCCATTGCACAGTGGAAGTTGGGATGAGAGGATCAGCTCTTATTTTACAGAGAGTTGTCCGGTACTTCAATTTGAAATCATCTGCACATCTCTTGATCAGGTCAGGAGAAAGTGGTTGGGTCTGTGATCCTGGCATTGTAATAGGTGTACCTATAAATTTAATAACATAAGTGTGACAATTTTTTTCCTTAATATCAAATTTTTTTGTTTGAGGATATTTTGTAAACATACACATGAATATAAAAACAAATTTCTGATGTTTGTTTGTTTGTATGTCAACTATACATTTTCATTTTTTTTAGTCCTGCTGTTTCAAGGTGTTATCTGGACTAAGATTTAATGAGAACAGATGACAATTTTTTGTCTTTGCAATCTACTTTTTACACATCATACATGTATACTATTGTTGATGTTTGACACATGTCTATGTTTGTTTTCTTTTCTAAATTAAAAATATCTTAATAGAATTTGTCTTATTGTATGAACGTATACATGTCTATTTATGTACATATAAAAAAACATGTAGATATCAATAATTTCCATCACTTACAGTACAGCTTCATGTAAAACTAATTTTATCATCTTCCTAAAGTGAGTGGGTCTGCACCATGTATTATTGGCCACAGCCAATGCGGTCAACAGCCCACAAGACCGGCAATATTATGTCTAGCGAACCATCTGAAAAGTTGTCAGAAGGCCCATGAGACCAATGACTGATGGACTGACAGCCCACAATACTGACATGTCAGTCTCATGGGTGTTCTGACAGCTATTTTGAAGGTTCACCAGACCGGCAGTATCAGTCTCATGGGCTGTTCGTCTACTGGGATATCCTGCTATAAGTAACACTATTTGTACCAAATGAGAAAGTGTCAAATCAGTGTTTGTTGGCTGCCTGCAAGAGCATTATATTATCAATGGCAGTAAAGGCCTTCTTGCGGGCAGCCGACATGAATTTTTTTTTTTTTCACCTGTCCGCTTTGCGAGTAGCTCGCCAGAGAGGGACCCTAAGTCACTTCTTTCTAATTCCTCTGCAAGAAGAGCCCTGATGTCTGTGCCTGGAGGATGTTTGTCTCTCCATCTCGTTAACACTGTCAGGAATGCATCACTGGTATTTTGGCTACGTTCTTTGATTTGCCCAAGCTCTGCGATGGAGATGTCCAGGTTAATGCCCACCTCGTTGTAGTAGCTTGGTTCAATTTGCTTGGACAGCTTTAAGAATTCCTTCTCACTGACATTCCTGTAATTAAAAAAAAAATGTTAAGCATCTCTTAAAGGTAAAAACCAGTTTTGGAAATGCCCCCTCTCAAAAAATGAAATGGAAGCTCTTATTACCAATAATGTGAAAGAATATGTTTTGACTAATACGTAATGATACAAATTTTGCCGAAAAACCGCCTACTAATTGATATATTTGGTAAAACATTATATCTATTTGGACCTGATAGATATCGCGCACGTGTCCAGCACGTGTCACGTAGTCCCATATACATCTTTCTGTGTACGGTGCTTGTAACTTTACCGAGACTGGGCCGAATTTCTTATCATTTTGATGATTCCAGAACCTTGCAGTACACACCAATACATGATCAACCTTTTCTGATCGATTCCACAGCGTTTCTTTCACAATGACCATAACTGGTCTTTATCTTTTAGCATCTCTTATTGTGTTGTAACCCCTACTGTACATTCATTTCAGCACAAATCTTCATACTTTCTAAGTTTAGTTCAGTTCTTGATGAGCATTTGGCTTTTGGCAAAAGAGACTGTACACTACATGGAAGAATAAACTACTCCAGCCTACAAATATGTACACTAGCTACAGTTGAGCACTGTCAGTACCTGCATCATCATGCGCATACCTACATGATTTTATTAAGCTACATACATGTACTGAAAAGATATCAGTAAATCAAATCAAATCAAATCAAATCAAAAATTGAGGCATATACACACAAGGCTAAATACCTCATTAAGCAGTGCACTGGAATATGGAAGAAAAATTAGCATGCACGTGTGTGATCTTATGCTTTAATAAAAATAAAAATAAGTATTTTACTAATCATACTGCTGGCTTGTAACGACCACTCACGTAATGACGTTATCAGGTTTTGAGAATTTTTGTAGAACACGCTATCTGATCTACAAAGTGTTGGGTTACGTGATGACCCATTAACATTTCGTTGGAATACCATGCATTCCAAATCACAAACAGTGATGGTACTTGATGCAGATATCTAAAATATACATGTAAATTGTCACTGAGAAGATCGAGACTATCGTAACACAAAAGAATCATGCATGCTTCTCCAGCCATGATTTTGGGCTCCTACATAAAGGCCGACTCTATCTGAAAGTCAGTGGGCGGATCCGGATACCCCACCTATCAAAGGGACTGAAGATAACCAGGGGTACATCTGTACATGTAAACTAAAAAACATAGTACATATATGTAATATATGTCATGCCTAGTCTCAATAACAAGCACTTGTATTTTTGTTCAAGTGATAAAATGTAGGGTTAAGTACAAAAAGAGTCAAGTCGCATAATCGCAAAAGCGTGAGTATTTGTGAATTATTGGCCTGTAAACAAATAATAAGTATCAACCCTACACTTCATAGATTGGAGAGCTTGTATCTATAAAAGTACTCAAAACATGATAACGTGGTTACATGAGTGATCATTACAAGCCCCTACTGGTTATTACGGTTGCAATAAAGAACAGGAAATAAGCTTCAAATACATAATTAATAGACTGACCTGTCTGGTCCAGGGTTGGTTTCAATATCACCAGATCTCATCAGGAGAATCATGAGCAGATAGAGATGGCAGAATCCACCCATGGTGCAAGATGTCCTTCTCAATCGATAGAAACTCAGTCTGCTGGAAAGTTACATGAATGGTAACCCCAACGAGAATTCCTGTAGTAGACATAAAAGGAGATTCTCATATTAGTGAAATGCATGTACAGTGTACATAGAATGGTTCACTTTTTACACTCGCCCCCCTCCCCCATCATCCAAATATTTGCCTCTTGACTTGACTCTTAATTGCAATTTAATATTGAACTTTATTCAAAGATTAATGGGCTGAAATGTATTTTGAAGATCTAGCTTATATCCGGGAAGGAGAAGGGGTGTCCCCATCTGTGCATGCTACAATTTAAGCTAATCCAATATCATATTGGGATTATTCTGATTGTATAGGGTGTTAAAACAAAGAAATAGACTATTTAATATTATCATGGGAATTAACACAGAGAGCACGTGTGTTGATATCAGATGCTGTGAATGGTAAAAATGTACATACCGGTACATATTTCAACAACGACAACAAACATTGCACCACATCACAGTAGGGGGGGAGGGGGAGGATGGTCCCCCAGGAATTCTTTATGGTCTTCATAGGCAAAAACAGAATGTGAGTCACTACATGTTTAACCCATTTCCTACTGGAACCGGGTGGCTGCTGTATTAAAGCCTATGGGAATGAAAGAACTGAGTAGTCAATGGGTTAACTGACCCCTAGTAATTGAAAGGAAAATCCAACCATAATTGCTACTCCTCTTACAGTAGGCAGAAATTAAAGGAGGCTGGTGAAAGTTGAAACTCAATCAGCTAAGGAGGCGTGATAGCTCAGTCGGTAGAACAGTGGTCTCGTAACCCGCTGGCCCGGGTTCGAAACCAAGGCGATGTGCTAGTGCCCTTTGGTAAGGCATTAATCCTCATTACCAGGTCCCTCGGAGAGGACCTAAAGCCTTCGGCCGTCTGGTTGCTTACTTACAAGCATTTATGCTTTCTTAGCAGTCAGGTAAAATAACAACCACCACCGTAGTTAAGAATGTCTGAAATATGAGATCACTATATCTATGTGATTCTCAAATTGGCAATTTGGTCAGTGGATTGTGACATATAGTCATGGACAACTCTATAAAGGCACTCCAACAGTAGTAGTCCTCTAGCTCCTATACATTCTAAAAGTACAATGCATGAACTTGAAGTTGAAGTCTACTCTAACCGTACGGGTAAAGTCAAATACACAAAACAAATTACGATTTACGAGAATGATGGCCGGTGAACAAAAAAGAGCAAAAAGCCTTGTAAAAGCACTCCAGCAAAGCATAGAGGCAATGATAATGCATATTGACCTCTAGCACTGCACTAGTTATGTGCTAATAGGCAGCACTTGCACACATGAATAGTCAATACACAAATAACACACAAATGCACACAATCATGCCGATGTGGCTGTAAGCAAGTTCGATAGTAGACTCACAATTTTAATTTTTAAATTATTCTTTTTAACATCGGCGAGTTAAACAAAATTGTATTTTACTGCTATTAAAGGGATCCGGTAACTTTGTCTTAGATCCTCTAAAAAAATCCTTGATTTTAATAGCTCATGCTGCAATGGTAATAATAAACCTTTGGGTCAGTCAGGAACCCTATGACTTTTACAAGCCCATCGCCTGTCTGATTATCAAGATATTTATGATTGAAAATCAAAATTAGATTTTGCGTTTGCCAAACAGTTTTCATAACACTAGTCTATTGGGGAAAACGAGTATGGTAAAACCGCGGTCACTCAAAGTCAAAGATTTTTTACTTTTTTGAGGCACTTCTTGATCATTTTGAAGTGCAATTTTTTTAGGGCTTCCATATAACACCATATCACAGATAGGGCCTACTGATAACACTGGGGCCGTGCATCTCAGATCATATGGCTCCGGTTAGTCTCATTTCACAACGCCCCCTATCGTCAGAGCATGATCTGAGTCGGCAGCCTAACATGTTAGCCTATGGACGTTTTTTTTAAAAATCGTTAAAAATTCATTTTTTGTTTAAACGAAAAGCACATCCACCCCAACGTACGTTATCACTAGCTCTTTCATTGGAGCCCTCATGTCTCATTGACTTTTGAAAGTTCACCCACCGTAATTTTTCAAAATAGGTTGCAAGCTCGTCATTGCCTAGTACACGTGTGAAACAAGTCTAACTTTGGACTCAGTTTACCAAGCGATTTGAAGGTTATAGGTCGAGCACACGAAACATAAAAAGCATGAATTATCATAGATCACTTCTGCCTATTTCATTATGTCCATTTCATCCAACCCCCCACCGTAATTTTTCCATTTAGTAAAAGCAAACATTTTGCCGAGTTTAGCAAAAACATGAATATTCATGAACGGTCAGACAATACAGCCTTTATAGTACGTAACGTATAGTGAATGGAATGGGCGATGATCCGTTCAGGAGGCAGAGGTCAGTGGTTTGTGCTGGCAATGTTTACGTGAGCGAAAATGAGACAATCGGAGCAATATGTTAACATTGTTTTAAGCTAGGTGTCATCAATTGTCACTAAAGTACCGATTTTTGGGAAAATCAGTTGAGTTTTGTACAGTGGTGTTTAAAATGTTGAGTACCACTGGAAGAGGTTTTAATACACAGCCAGGATAGTAATGCAGCTACATGTACATGTATCAGAGACGCCAAGTTCAAAGATCAGCAATGCGTGACATTTGCATGATTCGGCGCGCTAGCGCGTGGGCGAGGGAATAACACACGTATAAGGTATAGCGTTTTTTCAAAATCTAGCCCGCGCTTCGTGCGTAAGAGCATTTCCAGACCCTCGATGTCACGCCTAATGCGTGATACTGGGTAGCTCTGATGTATGTGTGTGTAAAAGGGTTAGTTTTTAAGGAGATATTCAGTCCTGAATGATAAACGCCTATAAACCTACACAAGAACAACAACAACAGACCATACTTACAAGATGGTAATTTTCTGTGGCTATATCAAGGTTTTGAAAACCAGTCGTTCGTTGTAAGCCTACGGGTAAAGTAAAATTGAATACACAAAACAAATTACGATTTACGAGAATGATTGATGGGCCAACAAAAAAGAGCAAAAGCCTTGTAAAAGGTTAGTTTTTAACAAGATATTCATGTATATGATCTGTTTTTATCGGTTTTCGGACAAAATTTTGAAGAAACGCGGTGGAGACGACTACATATTGGTGGGGGTCGGAGGGCCTAGGCTCAGCATTAGGCTGAGCTGAGAAGCTTGTCAACAACGTACCGTGTCCGAGCCGGTCCTCGGGCGTCCTATATAGCCGATAAGCCTTTTGCTCGCCAGCCACTGAATTCTTCAACATTAAACAAAAGTTTAGCTTTTAAAAATCCAATTTATCCAAATCTAGATCTAGAGTTCTAGATAAAAAAAAAGTAAATCTAATTTTAAAGGAATAAAATCCTAAGAGAAGAGGCGTAAATATTCACTTCTGAATGACAAAACGCCTAGGCCTATAATAGGGAGGCCAATGCCCGGGCGTAAGGCTTCTACGCCTACGATTTGTGCGCTCGTCGTCCAAGTCAGAAAATTACCAGAAAAAAAAATAAAGAAAAAAAATATCTAGACCCCTCTATGGAATAAAATATATAACAAAAATACAATTGTACACTCCACAACATACCTATAAACACAGATCTGTAACCAAGTTACGATTAATTATATTTCCCTCAAACTCATCATATGTGTATCTTTCACCATTTGTTGACGATCTTGCATATTTTGACGTATTTTAATCCAATAATTGGGCTAGCAGACGAAAATAACGGACGCACAAGAGAAACTAAAGGGGTCCTAGAGGGCGCGGAGGTTAGCTCACTAAAATCCTTCTCAATGACTGAAGGTAGAGCCTAAAAATATGGAATCAATTTAATATCAAAGAACTTTTGATAGAGATTAACATATCAGATGTGCACAAATGTCACTTTTAACAACTAGAAAATATAAAGAAAAAAGATTATATCTTTTTAATTGCAGATTTTTACAAACTGCACATTCGAAGGTAGATAGAGTACGATGTTTTTGTCAATCTTGCGTTGGTTTGAGCCCCATAGCTAGAGCCATATCAAATTGAGAAGGAAAACTGTGAACAGATATGTCATTGTTCCAGCCCCAAATAGAGGTATTGCGACATCATTATATGAATAATGTATGAGCTCCCGGTCAGAACGCCCACCGAACAAATTTGGCTAGTCTCACACACAGTACCTTATTCTCACAGCACGAGACTCGAGTGTCTAGCTCGTACAGTAGAAGTCATATATAAAGAATGTTTTAAAAAGATATTTCAGTAAAAAAATGTCTACGTGAGCAGTCTATACTCCAATTGAGAAGTTAGGACGGAAAGATATGATTGGATGATGTGATTGTGAGTCATACATGGTTAGTTGTCGCGTACAGCTTAGAGAGAGAGAGAGAGAGAGAGAAGAGAGATCCAGGTACTCGTGCGATATGCATGTTTATATACCTCATACATAGATTGTCATTCACTGATTGGTCAAAACTATATCACATGTCAAGGAGCATTTCGATCTATCAAGTATCATTACGTCAGAGGGTTTGATAGCTACTATCAAACCCCGGGATAGGACCCCTAACCCCTCCCGCGACTTAGTTGCGCACACGAATTTTTTGAGTTGCTAGGCTACCGCAATCGCGCGGTTACGCGCAGCGCGTAGGAATTCAATACTCTTGCCTTGGACTTGATGTTGGATCTTTCTTATTCTGGTGAGTAATTCCTATTGATCTAGTTTCCTTTTTTTAGTGCTAGATCTAGACCTACAGCTAGACCTAATCATGAATCAATAAAAAGGATGAGGTATATAAAACAAATATGGACTGCTCTGTAATCGGATGATGGTGGGAACTACCACTCCCTCGGTGGTGTTCACACCGGCCCTTCTATCACCCCCTCGGCTTTCGCCTCGGGGGTGATAGAAGGACCGGTGTGAACACCACCTTGGGAGTGATAGTTCCCACCATCATCCTCATGAGCAGTCAATATTTGTATAATATGTAGTAGTGGATCCGGGCTAACTCGGACCAGGGGACAACTCGGCCCAGCTGCAAAAACTGTCATTTTTTGTCATTTTACCCTAACCCTAACCCTAACCCTAACCCTAAACCTAAACATGCAAAAAAATGACCGTTTTTGCATCTGGGCCGAGTTGTCCCCAGGTCCGAGTTAGCCCGACTCCGTAGTAGTATCGGGTCAATGTCGCTATTCATAAGGACCGCTATTCATAAGGTCCGCTATTCATAAGGTCCATTATTCATAAGGACCGCTATTCATAAGGTCCGCTTTTCATAATTGGAGAAAAGGGTCATTATTCATAAGGGTCATTATTCATAAGGACCACTATTCATAATCAAAGAAGAGGGTCGGTATTCATAATATTAGAAGAGGGTCGCTATTCATAATAGGAAATCGGGGTCGTTATTCATAAGGGTCCCTATTCATAATATTACAAAAGGGTCGGTATTCATAACACAGAAAGAGGGTCGCTATTCATAATACAAAATGAGGGTCGCTATTCATAATACAAAATGAGGGTCGCTATTCATAATGCAAAATGAGGGTCGTTATTCATAAGGGTTATTATTCATAAGGGTCATTATTCATAATAAGAAATGAGGGTCGCTATTCATAAAAGGAGAAGAGGGTCGCTATTCATAATAGAAGAAGAGGGTCGCTATTCATAATAGGAGTAGAGGGTCGCTATTCATAATAAGAAATGAGGGTCGCTATTCATAATAGAAGAAGAGGGTCGCTATTCATAATAGAAGAAGAGGGTCTCTATTCATAATAGGAGTAGAGGGTCGCTATTCATAAAAGAAATGAGGGTCGCTATTCATAATAGGAGAAGAGGATCGCTATTCATAATAGAAGAAGAGGGTCGCTATTCATAATAGGAGTAGAGGGTCGCTATTCATAATAAGAAATGAGGGTCGCTATTCATAATATGAGAAGAGGGTCGCTATTCATAAAAGGAGAAGAGGGTCGCTATTCATAATAGAAGAAGAGGGTCGCTATTCATAATAGGAGTAGAGGGTCGCTATTCATAATAAGAAATGAGGGTCGCTATTCATAAAAAGAAATGAGGGTCGCTATTCATAATAGGAGAAGAGGATCGCTATTCATAATAGAAGAAGAGGGTCGCTATTCATAATAGGAGTAGAGGGTCGCTATTCATAATAAGAAATGAGGGTCGCTATTCATAATATGAGAAGAGGGTCGCTATTCATAAAAGGAGAAGAGGGTCGCTATTCATAATAGAAGAAGAGGGTCGCTATTCATAATAGGAGTAGAGAGTCGCTATTCACAATAAGAAATGAGGGTCGCTATTCATAATAGGAGTAGACGGTCGCTATTCATGATACGAAATGAGGTTCGCTATTCATAATACGCCCCCCCCCCCCTCGGCTACGTTCCTGGTCCTGTAGGGGGGGGGCGATATATAGCCCTGAATAGTTGTCTCTTTTTAAAGTAATTATATTTTATCTGTTATCTTTGATAATTATATAGAGCCAACCCCCGCTCATGTGGTGACGAAAAAAAAGTAAAACATAACACACATAATCGTAA
>JAVYIG010014358.1:0-41969 GCA_035222895.1 Strongylocentrotus droebachiensis
AGAGACCTTGATTGTTGTCTCGCTCAGTATATTAAGCCTATCATTACAGATTACGTTTTAATCTTGCTAACGCATTTAGGAATGTGTATTATTCTTAAATTAGTGAAGGAGAATATTACTCCCATCTCTTCAATGTGTGCCTATCTAGAAAAAGATCAGGCGTGTATCACTTTTTGGAATTTAAGATTGAAAGGCATCCGGCTTTATGTTTAAATTAACAATAAGCTTGGCATAATGTTAAAGAGCATGACATACAATCAAGAATGTATCCGATTGCACTATTCGAAAATTCAGAAAATACCAAATTCCTCTTTTCTTTGATACGTCAGTATCTGGATCTAATAGGTATACACTTAAGTTTACTCTCATGGATTTGTTTTTGTCTTGTTTTAAATAAACGTTTTAAAGACAAACAACTTACAGTAATTGTCATAAGACATTCACCTATTGGTGATAAGCATAATGATCGAAAAACCTTTGTCTTCAACGATACCTTCATTGAGGAATGTGCCACTGTTTAAATGTCTTCGAATTATCAATGAGTGCATTGATCATGTAATCAAACCGTCTTGATTATGACGGTCAAGTGACACGCCCAACGGCTGACCGTCGTGACTTTCGTCAACCTTATAACCCACTTTTGCAAGAACAAAACATTTCAAAAGAACATGTGAACATTACAACTCCAAACTCCTGTCGTATAGGACAATATCAGAATTACAATGCACAATTACAATGATGGTCAAGATGTGTTCTTAGGGGAAAAAAAAATCAGTTTGGTTTAACAATTTATTGTACATGACGATACTATAGCCTAAAGACCTTGCCGTGTCAAGTGACACGCCCTACGACTGACCGTCGTGACCTTCGTCATCTTAATCCACTTGTGCAACAACAAAACATTTCAAAAGGAAAATATGTGAACATTACGATTCTAAACTTCTGTCCCATAGGACAATGTCAGAATTATAACGCACAATTACAATGATAGCCAAGATGTGTTCTTAGGAAAAGTTCAATTTGGTTTAACAATAATATTCAAGGGTATAGTACCACAAGCATGCTCGTGACAATACTAAAAAGACTTTGAGTGTTGTCTAGAAAAAGATCAGGCGTGTATCGCTTTTGGAATTTTAAAATTGAAAGGCATCCATTTTATGTCCAAACATCAAGTTTGGCACATTGGTAAAGAGCAAGACATGCAATCAAGAATGTAACCTATTGCACCCTTCGAATATTAAGACAATACCGAATTCCTCTTTTCTTTGATATATGTCAGTATCCAAATCTAATAGGCGTACACTTTAGCTGACTATCATGGATTTGTTTTTCTTCTTCCTTTAAATAAATAAAACAACTTGCAATTGTTGTCATAAGACATTAACCCATTGATGATAAGCATACTGATCGAAAAACTCTTTATTCAGTGAGGAATGTGCCACTGTTCAAATGTCTTTGAATTTTAAATGAGTGCATTGATCATGTAATCAAACCGTCTTGATTATTACGGTCAAGTGACACACCCAACGGCTGACCGTCGTGACCTTCGTCAACATCAACCCACTTGTGCAACAACAAAACATGTCAAAAGAACATGCGAATATTATAATTTTAAAATCTTGTCGTTTAGGATAATGTCAGAATTATAATGCACAGTTAGCATAGTCAAGATGTGTCCTTAGGAAAAGTTCAATTTTGTTTAACAATTTATTTAAAGGTATAATAGCTAATAACACAAGTATGCAAATCGCATTACTATGTAGACATTAAGTATTGTCTCGCTCAGTACATTTACGCCTACCAGAACAGTTTTACGTTTTAATCACTGTAATGCATTAAGAAAAGTGTATTATTCTTAAATTAGTGAGGGACAGTATTGTTACTCCATCTCTCCAAAGTAAACCTAACTAGAAAAAGGTCAATCGTGTATCACTTTTGGAATTTGAGAATTTGAAAGGCATCCACTTAATGTCCAAACAACAAGCCTGGCACAGTGGTAATGAGCGAGACCTGCAATTAAAAGTGCAACTTACTTCGTCAACCTTAAACCACTTGTGCAACAACAAAACATTTCAAAAAAACCTGTGAATTTTATGGTTTGAGTCTCTTGACATATAGCATAATGACATAATTATAATTCAAAATAAGCATAGTCAAGATGTGTCCTTAAGAAAAGTTAAATTAGTGAGGGACAGTATTGTTACTCCATCTCTCCAAAGTAAACCTAACTAGAAAAAGGTCAATCGTGTATCACTTTTGGAATTTGAGAATTTGAAAGGCATCCACTTAATGTCCAAACAACAAGCCTGGCACAGTGGTAATGAGCGAGACCTGCAATTAAAAGTGCAACTTACTTCGTCAACCTTAAACCACTTGTGCAACAACAAAACATTTCAAAAAAACCTGTGAATTTTATGGTTTGAGTCTCTTGACATATAGCATAATGACATAATTATAATTCAAAATAAGCATAGTCAAGATGTGTCCTTAAGAAAAGTTCAATTTGGTTTTTCTTACAACTCATTCAAGGTTCATTTAATGCTCTTTTCTTCCTTTTAATCCTCTTTTCCTGTTACAATAATATATTCCACACGAAAAGTATCCTTTCGTTCATGATGGGTATCAACATTCTATTTTTCATATAACATGTGTGTCCTATGTTTTGATGAAATTAATCAGGATTCATTTCTTTTTCTTTTCTTTGTCGTTGTTGCTTTCACTTACTTTACCTTCTTCCTAAAATAACATAGGCTTAAATACAAGTGATTAAACAAAAGCGATGCCAATTCATTTCATTCAATCTAGTGGCATTACAAATAAAATCTCGCAACGGCATATATTTTCGCTGAAGCAAATCGACCCTTACACATAAACATGCACATGCATACACATTCATATTTTGAGAAAGCCTTTCCTATATTTGATGAAAACAAAATATTATTATTATTTTTTTCCTTTTTCCCCCTAAATATACAACAAACAAAAAAAAGTAATGTCCATACCATGATTGCAGCATTTCCGCTTTCGTAGACATCATTATTGGTTGTGTCTTTATTGTCAATGAAGGCGATCTGGATAGATTTCCAATGTACTTAGATCAGCTAGTCGTTCCAACAATACTTGTGTTGATGGTTTCTTACTTTCTTCCCATACTGGTATTTGCCTTCATTTCTCCCTTCTCCTCTCCTTCTCCTCCGTTATAATAATATCCAAATCTTGTCGGTGCAATATCATCGTTTCTCAACCACAAAGAGTATGTTGCCATAATAAACATTTTTAAATTATATCTTGTAGCTTTTAGAATATTGGTTTCCTCTGCTCCTGATGATCATAACGACATAATTATCACAATCTCATTTTCTCCTACTGACGCCCTACTTCTCTCCTCCTGACGCCCCCTGTATATCCGTCTCCATCGCTAGTGACTTTGGTCCTCCTGCCACGGGCATTCCTTTCCTGATGTGCATCTCTCCTGTAGTCTTCTTCGGGGTGGATTGGTCCCGGGTCCTCTGTGTTACATCGTTTTTCTCGAATTCGTCCACAAACCTTGGCTGGTCTTTCGTCGGCATCCACACGTGGTCAATATAAAGCTTTGTTGGCTCTGTTCTTGAAAAGTAAGCGAGTTTCCCCGCATTCCTCGCTGTCTTTAACGCTGCAATTTGGCTCCGCCGGATCGATCTCACCCTTTTTGAAAGGTCATCTGTGATGAATATCTTCGTTCCTTTCAATAGTTTAGCTCTCTGTTGAATCTCTACCTTGTCTTTATAGCGTAGGTAACGGGCTTTTATTGGCTTTGGCAACGATGAGGGTCCGCTCCTAACACGATGTATTCGCTGATACTCAATCTGATCTACTTCGTGTTCCGCAAATTGAAGTTTCGTAATCATAAATTCTTTCATGACTTTTTCAACGTTTTCCTTCTCTCCTTCCTTCTGTATCTTTTCTGGTATGTTGAGGAAGACCAAATTCTCTCTTGCTGCATACGTTTCAACTCTGTCCAGTTCTTCCTTATACTCTTTCTCAGTAGTATTCATTTCTTCCTTCATCTTCTTCATTTCCTTTTTCAGGTCCGCGATATCTTTAGAGTTGTATTCAACGGTGTTCACTATCTCTGCAAACTGTTCGCGAATTTGTTTCACTTCATTCATTATATTCCTTTCCAGTTCCGCAAAACTTGTTCCAAAATTTTCTTGAAGTTTCCTGGTTTGCTCGTCATTCATTTGCTGGATGACTGGTATAAGGCTTAAAACCTCAGGAGAGACGGGGCTAGTCGGAGTCGTTGAAGGGCGGGGTCGCTTGCCGCCACCAGAAGCCATATTTCTGGTGTCTCGGTTGGCTGGCATGAGTTTCTTACACGGTGAAATGTTTCTTGTTCAAAATACACGTGGGTGAATTGTGGGCGAGCCGCCTGCGCGAGGTATGTCTTCACTCGACGAAGGTCATATTAGAATAACCGGTCATTAGCGATCATTTTTTTGCGATCGCAATCATTGAGATTCATCGTTTTTTAGTTTTACTCACGAAAATGGCTGCCGCGGAATTTAAAACGGATAATATCTAAGTTAGATATAGGCCTATCAGCCATAGATGTAGACCTAGAATTCGTAATATACGGACTTTGACTGAGATGAGGGTGATTTATCAAATAACAAGGATCCACGTCATAATTTTATAAAACAAATAATATACACTATTTTGTTCGGGCATTAGTAAAATTACCCACACACGGTACCTTTGGAACAGTCCAAACACCCTCGGCTATCGCCTTGGGCTTGTTAGACTGTTTAAAAGATACCTTGTGTGTGTGTAATTCTTACTAATGCCCTCACTGCAGTGCATTATTTGTATATTATTACATGTTTCAAACAGGCATTCTTGCTGATGAATCATGCCCTTTGATAACACAAGATGTCTGTCCCTATGGTGTGTCTGAACGTACTGGGGACGTAGTCAAGTTGGTTCCCAAGTATCTACCACGTGACCATCCTGAATATGAAGTCCGAACGCCGGAAGAAGCGAGGGACAAAATAAACCTGTACTGCGCACACCCGGGTAGGAAACCTATCGATTTGTTTGGGAGATTTTTCGTAGGTGTTTGGGGCATGCCAGATTCTCTTTTATGTAAGAATGTATTTAATCCATGATCGTCAGGCAACTGTACTTTAAAAGTAAGCCAATTTGTTTCAAGGAATAATTGTGGAAAACACATCTACCCCCCCCCCCCTAAAAAAAAAGTAGATGACAACTCATGTAGGTGAAATGTTTCATTATATTTTATCATTAATACAAAAAATGCCTTCGAAAATAGTAAAGAACTATCATTTAATGTTTTGGTGAAACATTTTTAACAGCTTCTTCCTACATTAAATTATTCAATAATTTTTCTCTTTTAATTTGAAACTTACTCTAGTAACAGAACGTTTTCGGTTGATCATAATCTGTATCTAAAATGCATAATGCAGGTTTTTGACCTACTACCTCGAGTGCATCAAATATGAAGTAGTCTATCGAAATTTGTTTAAATATAAAATTATACCAGCTTACAATACTCAAGCTGTTAAAGGTAATACAAAGTTTTGGTAAATTTTGAAAATTGGCTGGATAGTGATTCCTCACAATTTTGATACATTTGGATGCCTGTGGATGTATTATAAGCACTAAAAAATTCAGCCCATAAAACACTTCTGCTTTCGAGAAAAATTGAATATAAAAATTTACCGGTGCTCCCGGTAAATTTTGGTAAATTTCAAATAGCGACTACGGCCATACAATAATTGCTGCGACCATGAAAATCTCAGAATATGCAGTTGAGATATATAATTTCCAAATGGAAATAGCCAATCGGCCTATTTCAGTAAAGAAACATTGTTTTATAGCTAAATCAATATCTTGACCTTGAGAGGGAGCTATACAACATAAAGAGTAAATTATTTATAATTTCATCACTTTAGACTCGATTTCAACCGCGACAACGATCACTGAATATTGTAGAATCGCATGTGCTTCCAATATGTTCATTTGAACCAAATTCATGACCCCATACCAAAACTTTGTATTACCTTTAAGGAAGGATATATTTATAAACCTGTGTATATCTTACCATTCTTTCTTTTCTCTCCTTCTTCTTCTTCTTTCTCTTCTTCTTCTTCTCCTCCTCCTTCTCATCCTCCTTCTTTATCATCTTCTTCTTCTTCTCTTTCTTCTCCTCCTCCTCTTCCAACCACCACCACAACTATTACTTGTATACTACTACTACTACTACTACTACTACTACTACTACTACTACTACTACTAATACTACTACTAATACTAATACTACTACTACTACTACTAATACTAATACTACTACTAATACTAATACTACTACTACTACTACTACTAATACTACTACTAATACTACTACTACTACTACTACTAATACTACTTCTTGTCCTTCTAATCCTACCACTACTACTAATTCGTCCACTATTCTTCTTCTTCTTCTCTTTCTTCTTCTTTTCTACTTCTTTTTCTTCTTGTTCTTCTTTATCGTCATCATCATCTTATTTGACTTCTTCTTCTTTTCTTCCTCCTCATCCTCCTTCTCCGCCCCCCTCTCCTGTTCATTCTTCTACTACTACTATTACTACTGATAATAAATAATACTAATATTACCTCTTCTGCTACTACTTCGTCTACTACTACTACTACTAATACTACTACTACTACTACTACTACTACTACTAATACTACTGGTACTACTAATAATTATTCTCCTCCTCCTCCTCCTCCTCCTATACAAACTCCTTTCTCTTTCTTCTCCTCCATCGTCCACTTTACTTTGTACCATTCTTTTCATTTCACCAGCGTGTGATTTCCATGTGTGTTATCATGGAGGAACATGCATGGAGAAACTCGATGGATTCCGCTGCATCTGCCCTGAATTTTGTTCCGGAGAGCGTTGTGAATACGTCGTGGACTGGGATATGTTTTTGTCGTCACTGGACGAATAATTAGACCTAAGGGATTCGAGGATATTCGAATGTCTTCAATGTAAAATTTATCTGCACATGTTTTAGAATGATTGTCACGTAGCTAATCAAAGCCAAAAATGGGTAATTCTGCAAATCTTTCGTGTTGGACAAAGAAATTCTTCTGTTATTTGTTGTCTGTAATGTTGTCCCATTCTGCACGAGTGGGAAATTAGCATTTTGTGCCAATCGGCACATAGAGCGAAGTAAAGTTTAATTCTCTCAATGTTCAAGTTTTATAAAGCGAAGAGCCATAATTACTAGATCCACTCACCTGAAAAAAATATGTCGTGAGATGATTTTCATTCGACATCATCATAACTTCTTGACAGATTATTTTGTACATTTTTCAAACTCTAGAAAACGAGGGTTATCCAATAGCGTAGGTAGTTTTTCATTTTGGGGTGGGAGGGGAAATCAGCCCCCCCCCCCCCAACAAACAAAAATACAGATGGAAATCATTCACATTGAACGCAACCATTGCACATATATGCTTACGATAATATTACTTATTATAGTTATAACAGATTGAATGGCAATCTAAATTTTAAAAAAGTACAATGGGAACATTAATGTTAATCTGGTAAAATATTACAAAATATTAAGTAAATCTTACCCAATTTATTTTACCCTTCAAATATGGTATATGTTCCTATTTTATATATTGGTTGAAAACTTTTCCCAATTCATTTTTGGGTTTAAATTGTATAGAATTGAAGTGATGAGGATGATGATAATAATCATGATAATGCACAAGCAGAGCAGATGAGTTATTGAAAATATTATCACTTTTACAATCGAAAAAAAAAGGTATATCTCACTATGGCTGCTTGTTTAATTGTCTCGAAAATTACAATTATGTCTCAGGCTCGATTGAAAAGTATACAAATAAGAGTTTCATCACCTGAAATTAAAGAGTTTTGATAATGATATTATATTATTGACGAGCAAGTTTTTAAAATTCTCACACCTTTTAACGCTCACCTTCACCAGATTTGTCGCTCCTAGGAGAAAGGGGGGATACAAGGGCACAAAGCCCCCAAAGTACCCCAGACTGTCCCTTTTTTCCAATGATAAGTGCCCCTTCTTTAAAAATTATATATTTGTTGTATAGGTGTCTTTTTCCTGAGTTAAATAAAGTGCTCCTTTCCCCTTGTGATAAGTGCGTGATAAACTTCTGTTTTTCTTTCTGACAAGTACCCTTTTTTTCGTTCTGATAAGTGCCCCCCCCCCTAAAAAAAAATCAATTAAAAATTCCATGTGTGCCCCTTTTCCTCTCTAATAGTGCACTCTTCCCCTTGTACAAAATGAAAATGTTCAACTCTGATAATTGCCTCTTTTCTAATATGATAAGTGCCCCTTTTCTTTTCTCATAACTATCATTTGATCATTACCCATTTTCTTTTCTGATAAGAGCCCCTTTTCACTCGTATTTCCTCTTGTCGCTTACGAAATGCGCCATTTAAAAATCCTCAAAATGTACATATCTCGCTTTAAAGAACTTAATTAAGCAGCTTCTGATTTGTAGCAACGGTTATAGGCTTACATTATCCACTAGTTTCATAACGTTTAATAGGCAGCGGAGCACAATGTCCCCAATATTGCAAGAACGAAAAGTGCTCTTTTTAAAAGCATATTCAAACTCATGTTGTTATGCTATCAAACGACTTTCGTTGACAAAGTCATTTCAATATAACATTGAAAACAGATCTTCCCCTTTTAATAGTTAGCCGCCTCGCACATGATCTGTCTTAATCACATTAAATTTCAGAAGAAGTCCAATGAGCAGAGATAGCCTGCGTCATCTTTTGTTTTAATATACATGTACACGTACACATTATGTAGAAATCTACCTTACTGAAAATAAATTATAGGAAAATATTTCCACAGTAATCGGTATTGTTATTCATTTCAGTTTACTATTTATGTATGAATGCAGTCGTTATGCTACTTAGAATAGTGTTCTTGCTATACACTGTCTGCTGATAGCTGGTAGGGTGTCCGTGTGTTTATGTTTTACTAGCCATATCCAAGAAGAGACCCGAAGCTGTGACATCATACAAATCGTAATGTTATGAACCAGAGCACTATAACACTGCATGAGTTCCCATAGGACATCTGATTATTCAGATGGTCATATCTCAGCCAATACTTAATATATTCAATTGGTTTTCGACATTCGGAAATTATTTGTGATGCTCTTACGGAAAATGAGGAAAAAATTGAGAAAATCTAAAAATAGATTTGTTGATGACGTCACATTTCACCACTCTATATCATGCTCATGCCTATGTTTAAATTTTATGTGACACTAATTTGTAACATGTTTCTGTATATTATATAGAAAATAAAATAAAATCTGAATCTTGAATCTGAATCTAAATTTGAATCTTAATTCTATTCACATACAGACCTCCCGTCTGTCGCATACAAATATATTATAACTTTCTGTTTTTCTCCTAAGCGCCTTGTCCCTTGGGTGCATCTCAAAGTATTCAAGCTGCCCACAAAATATTTTGAGACGAGCCCAATTTTCACTTGGAGGTTTTTCTTTTTTCTTTTAAAGAACCTTAAAGGGATAGTTGAATTCTTGTTCCAGACCGCACATGCCTTCAAAGTGCATGTTTATTGCTCTTATTCTTATTTATAGTGCTCTTGTAGGACCTAAAGTTGCTATGAAGGTAATTTTAGACCCCAAAATGTGTGAAAAAACTTCTTTGTCTTAATACTTTTTGGGGCAGGGGGGGGTATAGATAAAACACAGATAAAGGGGGTCTTAAAATTCTAAAACACCCAAAACACCCCCCCACCCCACCCCCCCCCCCCCCCCTCGATATGCCAATGAACACAACGTTGAATCATAACTTTGTCAACGTATTGGAAGCATAAGCGATCCTACAATATTCAGTGATCATTGTCGCGTTTGAAATCGAGTCTAAAGTTATGAAATTGTAAATATAAACTCTTTGGCCCGAATTCACAAAGCAAGGTTTGAGCTCAGACCAAGGTTTATGTGCGTCATATGACGCGTTTCAGGTTTGAGTTCAGACCTTGGTCTGAAATGCATTTCACAAAGCCGGTTTGTCCTCAGACCAAGGTTTATGTACGTCATATGACGCGTTTCAGGTTTGAGTTCAGACCTTGGTCTGAAATGCATTTCACAAAGCCGGTTTGTCCTCAGACCAAGGTTTATGTACGTCATATGACGCGTTTCAGGTTTGAGTTCAGACCTTGGTCTGAAATGCATTTCACAAAGCAAGGTTTGTCCTCAGACCGGGTTTATGTACGTCATCAGACCCAAAATTTACAGACTGCTCAGATAGGAGGTTTGTAATTTCTCAAACCTGGTTTGAGAGCTATCAACCAATCAGAATGCAGCACTGGGTGGAGATAATTTATGCTCGATTGATTTTATCCAAATAATTCACCGCCAAAACAATCTGCGATAGTATCTGGACAGCCCGATTTTAGTGCAATTGAAATCTCTCAATCTCTCGATCCTTTCCTTAAAATCGTAAGTATAAAACCTGTACATGTAGTCGAATTCATACTCTTCACGTTACTGACATTTCACTATTTGATATGCTTTATAACTTTCCATTTTCCATGAAATGTTCGATGTTTTCATATCCGACGGCCTCTCAATTCCAGAGTTCAGGGACTGAGTCTGAGGGAGCTCGAGTCCAACGCCCAAGGCGGCGGCGGAGCTCGCAGCCTCTGACCCTGGGCTGGAGTTGGGCCTAGCCGGGCCGGGCCTACAGTAGATATCTGAGTATGACTGTCATGTCATGTTTAATTTTGTCTTGTTGTCAGCAATGCCATGACACATGCCAATTAGACTAGGCCTAGACCTATTCATGATAATGATAATAATACCAGGCTCTAGCCTAGGCCTGGCAATGATGTCCATCACTTGACTTGGACATTGGTAGTGGTACCTAATAAATAGAAATTGAAGTGGCATCAGCAATGCCAATCATGCCAATGTTCCCCAAAATGAATCACACTGACAAGCATAGACCAAAAGCTTCAGTCTCTCTATATTGCCGGTTGTTCACTGAGACTACGTCTGGCTCCACTAGACCTCCGATTATAGAATGTCAACAAATGTCAGTTTTATTATTTTTATTAAAGAAATGACCCATATCAGACGGTTATTTCTGTTTATGAGTCATGACAAGCAAAGCTTTTATTAAATTTAGATCTGGTTCTAATTGTCTTAATTAACTGGCTTAGTCTCCAGAGCCAGGATCACCCACAAAATCACAAGTACAAGTAACATTTCTTTATTTTAAAAACATTGTTTAAACATTTGTTTCATTTTATCTTCACTCTAGTAAAGATGGTAGAAATGCAGGTGATTCAGCATAATGAGCTGGTGTACCTGGAGGAGGAGCTGGAGCAATATATAGCAGCACAACCGGGCAGAGGCCTCTGAGATTGGGAAAACCCGCTGGATGATGAGCCTTTTGTTTTAGATTGAGGTAGATCTACTTTGAATTCAAATTCTGTATTGGGAAAGTTGGCGAAAACATGGCCAAACTACTTGATGAATATTGTTAACATAGCTATAAAAAAGGGCTTCTGTTGTAAAATCCAACCCTAGTGTCGTTATTAAAATCCAGAAATATTTCAATTCATGTTGACCGCCTAAATTCACTGTTCGTTTGCCCCGCTCCGCTGGTCTGCCTACGACCGTGCAAGCCCCTAATGCCATGCACATGTGCGTTTACATAAATTTATTCAATTTCTAGGCATTTACTGTCATATTCCATACATTGAAAGATTAGTTATGATATTTATTCTTTTACATGGTAGGTGATGAAAGCATTAATTTTCATAATTTGTGTGTGGGGCATTTCCCAATACTGTTATTTGGCTTTAATACATGAGGAAATTATTCAGATTATGTGTTGGAAACAAGTTTGTGATTTGTTGCTTAAATTTCACAAAAGGTGAAGCCGTGAAGGAGGTTAGAAAAGGCATAGACAATTTTGTCTTTTATGTTAAATTGATTCACACCACATCTAGAAATCAGGATAATTTTTGTTTTTAAGTGACAGTTACAGTTGGGGATGCAAAAATATTTAATAGCATAAACATTAAACAAGCAAAAAAATGATTTATTTGAATGCTTGTTTTTTAAATTTTTTTTAAAAGGTAATTCGATCTAAAGGATGCACGGTGAGGAGGCGGCATGCCGTGTCACATTCATCTGTTTGCCGAATGGAGAGTAGTGAGGGATGTTTCCGAAGCTGTTGTCAGAAGAAAGGGACAAGTCATGAAGTTTCCTACAAGTTACAACAAGGCAAAAAGTGACTACTATTCAGAAGCAGTTTTTCCAGTACTACAGATTTCCAGGAGTTGCTGTTGATGGGACACATGTTTGCATCAGGAGCCCTGGTGGGGCAAGAGCCAGGTACTACTTCAATAGGAAGAACAGGTACTCCATCGATGTTCAGGTGAGAATAAATGAATACATCATGACTGGATCCAGCACGGCTTTCCCTTTAGACCTTTTTTTTGTACCTTGCAAAATGTTCACATTAGATATATACACTCTCCAGTCTTGTGTGTTGTACATCCATGCTATTTCATTGGTGACCAATGCAAGATTTCTAGTGGCCAAATGGATATTAAAGTAATATTCGCGTACAGGTACTCATTTCAGTTAAGAATATCCAATGGATAGTTAAACTTAAAAATCCTAACACTCGTTAATATCTTTTTAACGAAAGGGAAATTTGAAAAATCAAAACTTGTTCCATCCTTCTATTGGCAATGCAGATATGACCTCTAGATTTCTGATATTTTTTTGATGGCCATGGCAATTGGGCCACTGTTTTTGCCATTGATCAATGAAAGAAAAAACAACAAAGAGAAGCATGTAAATTGATCAATGGCAATTACCACTATATATTTTAAACTATAGAAAAACAAACAGGTTCATTTATCATAAAAAGATGAGAGAGTGGGTACCCCCTCCCCCCCCCCCCCCAACACACAAAGCATTTGTTGTTTTAGGCTCGAAATGTTTTGTTAAATGAGTGAGATTATTTTTGTTTACATTGTTACAAGATAAACAATGAAAACATGAGTTAAAAATGAAGAAATACTTTATCAGTCAATAAATATAGGGTAATTAGCATTTTCTTCCAATTTGTGTTGTATAAAAAGATATTGAAAAGCAATTATCACATATTCAACTGCATTTGCATTAATTACCATAAATAACAAGTGAAATTTCACGGCCTATCTGAAGTGTGAAATGAGTGAGTTTTCATAACTAATGAATGCCAACATGTTATTTCATATTGACAGGTTGTCTGTGATTATGCTGGGAAAATAACTAGTATCGTTGCAAGGTGGCCTGGACTGGTAGCAGCCACGATGCCAGGATCTTTTCTGAGTGTGCACTGAATTGACAGCTTGATGCTAGGGCATATGAATAACAGTTGATTCTTGGAGATAGACTATAGGGTAGGTAGATTATTTCTTTATATGAAAATATTTGTTTATTCTTTTTCTCAATCAATCTTGTTTCCTTTTTTGTATTTGGCCAACATGTGACATGTTAGGAATGTTCATTTGGTAATATAGTAACAACTCACATTAAGTAATTAATTCAAACGAGCTCATGTGCTTTTAAATTTCAGTTCACAAATCATTATTAATGTTTTTGATATCTGGATGCAACTTGATTAGTTTGTTGTCAAGAGGAACCTCATAGGTTTTGTATTAGTGACACAGGATTGAATTATTCCTGATTATGTGTACAATACATTGTATCCTTTTCTATAGTATTACCCCCCCCCCCCCCCCCTCCAAGAAAAAAATGAACAAGTTGAAATTAAGAATATTGTTTATGATATTGTTTATTTTGTCCATTCGATTTTGCAGGTATCCATGCCTTCTCTGCCTCATCAGAAGCCATTTCTTCATTCAGAGGGTCGACCACAGATGTGCTTTAAAGGCCATCTGTACTAGTTCAGCCAAAGAGGATTAGACAACCCAGCGAGGTCACTGACGGGAGGCTATCTCATCAATTCAGTTCTCCATTAACATAAGAAAAAGAGGATCATGGGGGATTAACAGGCACAGATTGGGGAAGTTTTCTATATAGAGGGAGCAAGTAGTACAGTGGGGCTTTAACACTTCACACACAAAAAAGGGAGATGTGTGATTGAGCGCATATTTATTAAATGCAAGGATGAGGACGTTCCATGCCTCATCAATCTAAGAGAGAAGGTCGACACTTCTTAATTATTTTTATGCTTTCCTGTTGCCCATATTGGGGAAATTCATGTTGTTCAAATATAGCATTGGTTTGGCCAAGTATAGCCTAAAACAGCTAACACTGGAGCTTACTAACAAGCATTTATTGCTTTCTTAGCTGTCAAGTAACATAACTACCACTATCTATCTATCTCTGACGGTATTTGTAATTACGTGTTCTCTGTAGATTAAATGCACCCGATTTAACTATAATTAGCATTGTATACACTGCTGAGTTGAGGGGTGGGTCAATATAAATTATTTGGTTGTCAGCTAGGGGAGAGTATTCGAACAAATATTATTTACTCTACTAAGCGAAGTCAGAATTAAAGAACTTTTATGTGCAAATTTGAATTTCGTCACCCATTTTGTTGTATTTCTGATTTTCTTTCTGCTAATAGTGCTACAGTGAGACTTTACATTGGCCTTCCAGAGCCTCTCTTAACCTCTAGTGGGCTATATTTCATATAAGCATGCTACAAAATTTACAAATGTGAACTGCATTGTTTGAACAAACGGTAGATTACTATTGTGTTGTATGCTCAATTATTTATGTAAAACATGAAAATACAAATACAATATTCTTGCTTTCATATATTTACCAATATAACTGAAATAGATATGTGTCAGATTATCTCTCTCTCTCTTTCTCCCTTTTTTTTTTGGGGGGGGGGGGGTGCAGATGTGTGTGTTTGCAGTTTGCATGGTTTTGCATTATGTGTTTCATTGCAAAAAAGAAGAAGAAGAGAGAGAGAGAGAAAGTTGAATAGAGAGAGAGAGAGGGGACAAAGACAAAAATTAAAAGAGAGAGAAAGGGAGGGAGAGAGAGAAAGAGAGAGAGAGAGAAAGATGAATAGAGAGAGAGGGAAGAAAGAAAAAGAATTAATAGAGAGAAAAAAGGAGAGAGAACAAAAATGGGTAGAAAGAGAGAGGAGGGACGGGGACAGAGAAAGAGACAGGGAGGGATAGAAAGAGAGGGGAGAAAGAAAAAGAATTAATAGAGAGAGAAAGGGAGGGAGAGAGAACAAAAATGGGTAGAAAGAGAGAGGAGGGACGGGGACAGAGAAAGAAAAGATGGCCATAGAGGATTTTTTTTAAAATTAATATTATATGGAAACAAATCATTTACCAGTGACAATTTTGATGTGAAAAAAATAGCCAGTTGGGGAAACAAACGAGGAACTAGTTAAAATAATAATTGATTGACCATTTTAACAAAACAACTATATAGATCTATAGTAATTAACAATTGCAATCAAATGAATTAATATATTAATCACAATAAAAACTTAATTCATATTAAATCATTATTATTATTATTATTAGGTGATTTTATTGATAAGAATTTGTAGCTCCCAAAACAATAAGACTCTTTCAGTTAATTTAAAAGAGCCCTTGACAACCTTAGATGTATTAATCTAACAAAGGTTTTCAGGTGCCGATGTCAATTTGTTCTGGGTCAGATTGAGTGCTTCACCAGCACCACACAAATGTGAGTACGTGGGACACTTACTGCATCGGCGCGCCAGTTTGGTTCGATTAATTCATGAAAATGCAATTCAAAAGTTTATTTCAGAGATGTTCTAACCATCATCTTTTCAAGATTGCTCATTAAGATGTCCGGATCGTACTAAGAATGCTTAGTTTAACAGTTTTTTCAATTCTTAACATTTAAACCCTAGCCCATAAAAATTATGTTAGAAACCCTATGGCTGAGACTAGTTTTACAAACCTTGGTCCGAGGTTTGGGAATTACAGACGAAGGTTTATATAAACCTTCCTTTGTGGAATGGGTTTGAAAATAAACCAGGTTTGAGCTCAGACCAAGGTCTGTATAAACCTTGGTCTGATCAAACCGGCTCTGTCCTCAGACCTCCGTTGTGAATTCGGGCCAATATGTCAATTGTAAGGGGAGCCTTCCAAAGTTGCGACTGTGCCCGAACGCGTCGGGGCGCCATGAATAGAAAGGTTGCGCCTCAAGAAACGCAAAGGGGCGCAAAGGGGCGCAAAGGGGCGTGACAGTTACCCTCATCTGATTCTTGCATATGAAAAGAAACTGTCTATTGTTGGTATAAACCCGCTCTATTCTTCTTGCGCCCTTTTGCGCCCTACCAGACGATGGAAGATTATCTCTCCCGCCATTGTTCTCGCTCGTGATGCGCGATGCACAACGGTACAGCTTAAACTTGCTATACAGAAAGTATTTGTCAGCCAAAGCCTGCCTTTCCCTCTTCCTGTTCTCGTACTAATAAACATCCCATTGTTTGTAGAAACTTGATGTATTCTTCTCGCTTTGCGATCTATTCTTCTCGCGCCGTTTTGCGTCGCAACGGGCGGGGGTATTATCTTTCCTATTATTGTGGAAGCTTTGCGATGTACATTGCTACAGCACAGCCTCAACTTGTCTAGTGGGAGCGTTTTTGTTTTGGGGGGCAATCAACACACTCGTTCATCTTGATCAGAATAAATTATGATATTTTTTTTCTGTTGTTGGTTTAATACGCCTCCTTTTAAAATAATTTGTGACGACTGTATGGAATGTGAAATAAAGATGACTATGTTCGATGAATGGTTGTTTAATTGCGAGCTTGATTGTCCCCAACAAGAAAAAGTAAAAGAAAAATGAGTGAATGAATACATGTATGCGGTTATAGTCGGAAAACTGATGACTGTTTGGGACGGTTGTGTATGTTTGTAATTCGAATGATTATCAACATATTTGTATAATTTCCACGTCGCGATATTATCCTAGCGTCGTAATGGACAAAGGAATTATCATTCTCTCCCGTCATTATTCACGCTACTTGTAGCACATTGCCACAGCCTGAGCTTGGAAGCACTTATATTTTGTCAGTCAAATCCTTTTTTTTTCTTCTCCTCTCTTGACTTGGTTCTAATAAACAACCCATATCGTATTAAAATAAAACTCTATGTATTCTTTTTGCGTCGTGTCTTTTCTTCTCATGCCGTTCTTTGCAATAGTCAGACGGGAGAGTTTGACATTGTTTTGGTAATCAATGAACTCACGGTGCGTCATGATCAGTAAAGGAAATCTTTATAAAATCATCTACCGTGTGTTAATACGGCGTTGTATGAATCCGGAAGTGGCATTGCTTCAGTCGTGTACGTATCCTTGGAGCGCCCAGTTTATGATTTCGTTTTCGTTTGTTGGGGGGTGCCAAGATTCAAGTGTCTGATTGTGGTCACAAATGTATTTTTAGGGAAATAAATGACACGTTTTACTTTCATGAGCTTTCATTTGACATGTATGTCTATTTTAATCAATGTCTACTATATGATTTAGAAGAGAAACAAGTGAAGTAGTGATAAACTAACCGCTAGCCTCTGACATCAGAATGACATACATTGTAAAAGAAAACCACAATCATTTTAAAGTGTGGTTGATTTAAAAATAGACTTGTTCAATTGATAAATGTTGTGTTGTTATTGACATAGACATATATACACGTTCGTCTATTGTACAGCCATCTAAAGGTACATGTATCGGTATGAAAATGTTAGCAAATGTGCTAAACATGTACACACACAAAAGAGCTACTTCAAAGGGAAAAGAAACATATTATACTTTAAATAACTATATATTTGAAGTAAATGATTAAAACATTTGATTTCAGTGATTATACGAGAGAAGCAAGATGAAACAGATTTCGATTTTGAGATAAAATTGTAATTACTTTATATAATATTTAATCAAGAGGATAACAATATATCTATTGAGTACATGTACTGTGTTTGATTTTCATCAAGATAATCATGTTTTGGGGAAGATGACATTTATAATTGATTGAAATACTAAGACATATGTTGTTATATTGTTATATTATTCTGCCAACACCGAGAACCAACCGTTCACACTTTGTTCCCGGCGGCCACGGCAGACCCGTTTGCCCGAAACGTAGTAGGCCGAGGGATTTGGGCCAGTTTCTTCTCTGTATTCAAGTTTTATTAGGTCTTGTCAAGTTCTAGCACGGTCTATCCCTGTATCCGTAACGGGCCATGGAGGAAAAGGGCTGCTGAGTCACTGAGGCTCAAAGGCGCACTACGGTTCGGCCCTTGGTCTACCACGGATGCCAGTACGTTCCTTCCCGGCCCGTCACGTTATGATCGGGTTCCTCACGTTTATCACGTTCTGATCAAGGTAAGACGGGTAGTTCACGTTCTGTCAAGGCTTTCTACGAATGAAACGTGGACGCCGGGCAGTTTTGGAGCCCAGTTGTGCCCACGGTATAATAAAGGCCTCCCAAGCAATAGTAAGCATTGTATCATGAGATTTCGACGAGACAACATCATGAATGCCGAAGATGAAGAAGATTTTGTGTTTGAATTTTTGCTGGGTGCATACGTCCAGTCTTTGCGTCAGCAAGAATAAGGCCAGCATCAGTTGCAGAGAGGGAAGGCCAGACTTAAGCAGGCAGTAAGAAGGCGAAGAAGGCGGATGAGAATGCCAAGATCCATGTGGGTGCGCAAATGGCTATCGGAAGACAGAAGGCAGCATATGGGTCACTACTCAAAATTTCTCACAGAGAGCTCCACATCGAAGATGCCAACGCCATCCAGAACTATCTGCGGATGCTTCCAGAGCTCTTCGGTGATATCCTGGAATCGTAACACCAGCAATCGAGAGACAATACACAACGTTCCGCCCTGCCCTACCACCCAGGTTGAAGCTGTCAGTGACTCTGAGACATCTGGCCACTGGGGACAATTACTCGTCACTCTCCTATGGTGCCAGAAGTGTGCAATGCCATCGAGGAAGCCTACGAGGACGAAATGTTCGCCGTTCCTGTGACGCCCGATGAGTGGAGTGCCCTTGCCCAGGAGTTTGAAGACAAGTAGAATGTGCCTCATTCGGTGGGAGCTCTTGACGGGAAGCATATTGCCGTCAGCAAGCCCAACAACACAGGCTCCTTGTACCACAACTACAAGGGTTTTTCAGTATCCCTCTCCTCAATGCCCTGTATCGTTGGATCATGGATCATGAATCATGAAGTTTTAGGAGTGGGACAAAATTGTCTGATGCCCAAATCTCTAAATCTCTAGACCGCGCTCGCCGTGTCAGAACATAGTAGAGCGCAACGTGATGTAACGCACCGGGCCCGTTAACCATCGCACGCCGGAATTCGCCGTGATTGAACGCGACGAAACGGCTAACATACAACCTAGCTTGCCGTGAGAACCGTGGCAAAACGTTGCAAAACGTGGCAAAACGGGACAAAATGCGCATCAACCGTGAAACAACAATGACTAATCGTGCACCTAACACGGCAGAACGTGACAAAACTTGAAAGGGCCGTGAAGTGCCGGGAAATACCCAGGCTTCCCGTCTCACTACGGACCGTCTCCAAGTCTTGTTACGGCCTATAACGTACTGTCACGTTTTGTTGCGTTCACCCCGTTTTAATACAGCCTATTAGGTTTCTCATTCACACCGTGCCAAATTTTTTTACAGTTTAAAAATCTGACCCGGCGTCCACGGCAGACACGGCCTGTCACATTTACCCATTCTGTCCCCCGCGTTGTCTCGCGTCCATCCCGTTCTGTCCACGGTGGCCTGAAACGTGACTGCCGTGGGTGCCTGGACAAAGTGTAAACGTAGCATTAGACCTATGAAATGTTTGTGTCTCTACGTAGATCGTAGCTCTAAGTTAGGCCCGACTAAAAATTATGATGCATATTATTTTCCTTCTCCGGAGTTGAACGATATGAAATTGCACAGAACTAAGTGTAAGTGTGAAAAGGGGTCCCAAATATACGTGTTAAGATGATCTAGTGTTCTCACATTTGAAAAGAAATTAATTAATTAATAAAAGTGACACTGAGCGATGCGGCGTGCGCCTGTAATCCAGCTAACAATGGAAGTTACAAACTGATTCTTCCAATGACGCAGGTTCGAAACAGAGTCACGTCTTTCGGATGGTGACTTTAAAAGTCGGTCCCCAGACGTAAATAATCATAGGATAGATGTGGGTAATTACAGACCCTTATTCACATTTGCATAATTTACATAAACATGAAAAATGCTACACATACAGAAAGTGTTGTATTCTCTTCAGTAACTTCTTCTCTTTATTTGGTAACAAAATTGTGGTCATGATGTAACTGATTAATAATTAGATAAGAATGATTAATGACGTCATCACCAAAGGTTTCTCATTACATACATGTGTAGGTAATAAGGGAGAGTTACAAATCAAGACATTTTGAATACAATTTGAATGAAAATGGGATTGTTATAGTTAGTTCAAACAATTTTTGAAAGAGATACATGCAGCCAATGAACTTACTGTAATTTTGAAACGATTTTAAAATAATGTGGCCCAAAATATTTCTGTACATGGACAATTAACCAACCAGCATCGGGTCATTGACTGTCCTCGGCATACTCGACATTCACAACAAACGACCTCCATCTTGGACCTGGTGTCCCCCATTGCCTACACACATTTCTGATCAGACAACATTCATAATGTGCCTTGCAACACCCATACACAACACACAATGGCCATACGTTTTCTGTGATAGTTGGCACACTTCATAAACTTCCTTTTAAAACTACTTTTTAAGAGCCAGCCTTAAATATCTGCATACACCACAACATTCAGTGAAAATTGTGTTTTTATATCAGAGCAAAATTTTACGATCGAAATTGGTTACCTTGGTCAATTTTGCCATTTTTTTACGGAGAAAGAACGCATTGTAGTCTTCGAAATGAATAGGATATATGCAGTAGTGTTGTTAAAGGCAACAAATGGCGCAATAGCAATATTTGAGCCAACACGGACAGACAGTGATGGGTTCAAGCTTGTTGGTCTCCAATTCCCTACACCTACCCTATCTGATTGATACACGTCTGTAAAAGCCCAATTACACACACACACACACACGCAGACACACCCACACAGGTTATTTCTGTATAATCAATGCATGGATATACCTATTTTATCTAATTGAGGGTAAAGAATACACCTAAAACGCTTTGTATATATTTTCATGATTTTTGTTTAATGCAGAAATATGAGATTTTTAAGTAGTACATAGACAGCTCTTGTTGCAGGTTTTGTTAAATGATACATATATAGTGTGTGTCGAAGTGGACCACTCAATTTACAAAACCTCACGGAGCACCTGGTAATAATTAAACATCGCTCCGTTTTGGTGCCGTCTCAAAATGATCAAATAATTAAATTCGATATTATTAGTAAATAAAGTATAGGTGCTACTACTATATTATATATTTATAAAGTTTCAATAAACTGACGAGTGTGATATCGTGTGGATTCACGTCATTTCTAACAATATTTACTGGCACATTTTCATCGTTACGCAATAAAGGATAGTGCGAACACATCATTAAAGTGCATCACTACCACCCAAGTCTCCGATGAGATACATATTTTCAAAAAACATCCATTTAGATGTCATCTCATCTATCAACATCTGTCCAGTATTCGGGTTTGAACAAATATGATTTAAAACTTTGCAATGTTTGGTATCTGAAGGATAGTCCATTATCTTGTTGGTGTATTCAAGAATGATATCATATTGCCCGCCTTGCGATGACATAGCCACTTTCACTTTGTCATCACCAAGTTGGACGGCAGTTACTGCCATTTGAGCATTCGTCGGATCCCTAGCCCTGGATGTTGATACTGTAGAGTTACGATAACAGTCAGGATTCATGTCCTTATTTATATACAGAAGGCTCTACATTAACAGTTGTCATGTCCATGTATTAATGTAGCTCAGTCATTGTACTGCATTTTATTTAATACGGAGCCATGTCCTACATCTTTCACACGAGAACAGTTCGTACGTGATCCTTGGGTAACAGATGAATCCGTGTCTTTGCCGGCATCCCTTTTTGGTTGATGTCCATTTACTCATAAGTGTTATCTCCTTGAGTATGTTTTTAGTCCTTTGGTTACACTTGCTTTCTTGTAACGCAGTTGGACACCAATTAATTAAAAGAAAGCTAGTTTCCTGAACCTATAACACCAGAGAGAAGATTCCCACCAAGGTATATGTCTTAACTCTTGGAGAATTATGGTAAACAGACTTGACGCCATGTATTCATGAATCCCATTTTTTCTGTCGGATTGACCTTTTTTGCCACTATCTGGGAAATAGGTTCATAATGCTTTTATATTTCGGATATCTTCGCTTTTGGAGGGCGTAACGCTTGGGAGGAGATAGCCATTATCTTAGTCCGAACTGAATACAGGCTTTTGATAAACAATATTCATGTCCATGTACTAATGGTCTATAGTTTGTATATTGCTGTGTGTTATTCTTGTCGTTCTAATGTCATTCTCTGTTACAATGGAAGCTGTCGTTCCTACAAGTATTTTTGGATAACATTAAGACTTTGCAGCTGACTAAGTTGGAAGAAAATAACTGTCAATATATCCGTGTGTCAGTTAGAGGCGTTGGATTAAAAGCATTCATGTCCATGTATTCATAATTTTTGTCCTGTATTTTGCTTTGTTTTTATAATTTTGATCTTATTTCTAGAGGCTATTCCATGTGTAGCTGTTGGCTCTAATAGTTAGAAGATAATCATCAAGATGTGTGTTTGTGTCTGTTGAGGGCTTTTGATTGACATGCCTCTCGTCAATGCATCTTGTTAAATACTTGCAGCCCCCGTTCCTGCCATGGAAGTTAATTCAGGTCTCGAAGCTGTGGAAGATGGAAGAAAGTAACCATCAAGATCTACGTGTGTGCCTTTCGCGGACTGTTGACCAACATATTTATGAATCGCTTCTTTTTGTTTTGTGTGTCTTGCTCCTGACATTCTTATCTCATTGGCAGAACTTACTTCATCTGCAGTTGTCGTTCCCTTTTCCATGTTAACTCTCGGTTCCGACGTTATAGCAGTTTGTATAAGATAACCTTCAATGTCTCTACTATTAGAACTCGGAGATCTTTCAAAAATAGTACTCATGTCTATGTATTCATGAGTTAAAATTTGTTCGCTGTCACCCACGATGTGCACCTGCTCACCTGTTGTACTTTGACATACTGTCAAGGAAATCTGCGATTCACTGTCCCGAGATGATTCAAAAGCTGACAAATTTAGGTTGGGGAACTAAGATCCTGATAGATTGCGCCTTACTTCTTTAGGTCTACAGAACTTAGCATGCATCAAATCCATGTATAAAGTAGTATCAAGATTCTTTTTAGCTCTTCTCTTCCGGGTTCGACGTAGGCAATATACGAACGCTGCGATAAGGATAATTATTAAAACGGGAATACTTATTCCGAGCAATAGGAAAAGATTGAGGGGGACTTCATTAGATTGTAGATATCCAGGTTCATCCGAACTGAACGGTCCAAGTGTGTTTGAATACAGAGTTGCATTACCAAGATCATTTGATAGCCCTTCCATGGTGGTGCTTGGCAATGGACCATCAATAGTGTCGAATTTGATAGTACTCGTAGATTCTGAAAGGTAATAAAGAATTGAAAAATTAAGGAAAGCACGCTCATCGTTTTCTTTAGTGTCTCAAATATCAACACAATTTTTACTCTGCATTGTATTTAAATCATATGCATTATTTTTATTTAAAACAAAATTGAGATGTGTTTTAGTTCTTGTATTTATAGTTTGTTTTAGATTCCTTCTACATTTGTTTTTTTATTCCTTTTTTTTAAATTGACTACAAACATCTGTGCTTAATTCTGATTAGAGCACAACACGATGCGATATTATTTTCGATGATGCCTTTTGTTTGTAGCGGGAGGGAGTGAGTGGCATCCGGGGGCAACGGAGATGTTTGTGATCGTCTAATAAGCACTCAAAGATTTGCATTGTTGGAAATCGTTATAACTAGGTTAAAATGCGAAGGAAACGTACTTCCTGAATAGCAAATGGCTCCTGCATTTCTGCTTTGACCGCATGAGGAACGTCTTATCCATGTATAACCACAGTCTGCTAGGTTGTCTTCTGTTCCATCACAGCTAACGCCAATCAGACGATTACGACCAGAGCCTTGACCAAACCTAGCAGATTTCGGCGCTTCTAAGGCTCCATAAAGCCCGAGCATTCTGCAAACCACCCTGGCGTCTCTAAGATCCCAGTTCGAATCACATACAGTTCTCCAGGATCCGTCATGCATAACTTCTACTCTTCCATCAGCTTCGTTCGCTCCACCGATCAGACGAACTTGAAATGGATTTGGATGGGCTACAAGAGATTAAGAACGTAATTAATTCTTCATAGAAATGATACATCAAGTTCCAGCGAACGTCTAGTGGAAATGCATAAGGGCAATTACAAAATGAATTGCTAATGGTCCCATTTTCATGCCTTATCAGAACTACCTTATGATTAACTTCACGTTCAGGTGGGCTATAGACTATCAGTAGGAAATACTCATTTTGGGCTTGAAACTAATTTGTAGAACTACTGAAACATAATATAAAATGAGAAAATTATTCTGCTTTGGTTGCAATTGCTTACCATACAAACCGTCGATAAGACGAGAAAGAAAATAACTGTTCCGATATTCGTGCTCATCCATTAAGCACTCAAAGAAATTCACTTTCGGGCAGCTTTACTAATATGAAGGCCTATACCTTGTGAGTCAAAAAAGGTTTACACCTAGAAAATTGCTAATTATTCTTAGAATCATCTATGAACAGTAAATTATTATACATCTTATTAAAGAGTGTTTTATCCCAAATCATTTCGACCATTTTTGTGTGGTATGTGTTCACGCTTGGATGAATAGTGGGCATTGTTTGCGAGAGTGCAAAAATCGACTTGCGTCAAAGTGATGCCTACAGTATGTATTATGTTGGGATTAGCGGAGTGACAGAATAAAATGAATGTTTGAAATGAAATGCGGCGTTGAATATGCTTTTTGCAAAGGGAAAAGTCAGAAACACCCACACACGCGCACAAAATGTTCGTAGATAATTGATATTAGATTTTGGATATGTGTGGCATGATTACTTTTGTTAGGGATGTTATTTGGATCTGCAAAAACCGAATTAATACCCAAATCCCAATTGTTTTATTCAAACATCACATAAGCAACTTTGGCGCAACTCGATTTTTGCACTCTCGCAAACAATGCCTAATGTTCATCCAAGTGTGAACACACACCACACCAATATGGTACCAAATGATTTGGGATAAAACACTCTTTCATAAGAAGTATACTAATTTACTGCTCATAGATGATTTTTAAAATAATTAGCAATTTTCTAGGTGTAAACTTTTTTTTGACTCACACTGTATATAGGCTTTTTACAAATACGCTCTGTATTAAAGTAGCTTGATTAACATCTAAAATTAATAGAAGTCATTCAAGAAAAGGATGTAGAAAAAGACAATGGACGATGATGGACTTTGTTTCATATTATGTTGTATCTAAATTATTGTCAAACCCTCAGGGTAACATTCCTGTGAAGTGGAAACATACCCCCTGAATAGCAAATGGCTCCTGCATCCCATGTATGACTGCATACATTACTCCCGATCCATCGACGAGCACAGTCTGCTAAGTTGTCTTCTGTCCCATCACAGCTTACAAAGACCAGAAGAATAGGACCAGAGCCTTGACCAAACCTAGCAGATATCGGCGCTTCTAAGGCTCCGTCAAACCCGAGCATTCTGCAAACCACCCTGGCGTCTCTCAGATCCCAGTTCCAGTCACATACAGTTACCCAGGATCCATCGTATAGTACCTCCACCCTGCCTTCAGTGTCTTTAGACCCTCCGACAAGGCGAACTTGAAATGGACTTGGATGGGCTACAAGAAATTAAGAACGTATTAATTTCTTCATAGACATGATACATCAAGTTTCAGCGAACGTTTAGTGAAAATGCATAAGGGCAATTACAAAATGAATTGCTAATGGTTCCATTTACATGTCTTATCAGAACTACCTTATGATTAACTTCACGTTCAGGTGGGCTATAGACTATATAATACAAATGAGAACATTATTCTGCTTCGGTTGCAATTGCTTACCATACAAACCGTCGATAAGACGAGAAAGAAAATAACTGTTCCAATATTCGTGCTCATCCATTAAGCACCCAAAGAAATTCACTTTCGGGCAGCTGTACTACTATGTAGGCCTATATATATAGGCTTTTTACAAATACGCTCTTTAAATAGCTTGACTTAAATTAACATCTAAAATTAATAGAAGTCATTCAAGAAAAGGATGTAGAAAAAGACAATGGACGATGATGGACTTTGTTCCATATTATGTTGTATCTAAATTATTGTCAAACCCTGAGGTTAACATTCCTGTGAAGTGGAAACATACCCCCTGAATAGCAAATGGCTCCTGCATCCCATGTATGACTGCATACATTTCTCCCGATACCTGGATGAGCACAGTCTGCTAAGTTGTCTTCTGTTCCGTCACAGTTGACCCAATTGAGAAGTATACGACCAGATCCTTGACCAAACCTAGCAGATGTGGGTGCTTCGACGGCTCCATCAAACCCGAGCATTCTGCAAACCACCTTGGCGTCTCTCAGATCCCAGTTCCAATCACATACAGTCCCCCAGGATCCACCGTACAGTACTTCTACCCTGCCTTCAGCACTATTTGAGCCGTTGACAAGACGTACATCTAGGTAGAAGAATGTCGAAAACTTGGACTAACGGATGTTTTCTATTATATTTTTTAGAGAGACAGTGTATCGATGACATAATAAGGTCCCTTGTTTAGAAAGAGCGTATGAATAAACAATATTAAAAAACAATTATATAGGCAAAGACGTGTTAGCGATAATTACCCAACAAGGAAATAGACGACATAGAATAAATCATGATTTCTTTTTTTAAAGATTAGATAGATGACTCAAGTTTTGGAAATTAAGCATTGTTATAAATAGAGATGTATTTATATAACTGGTAAAGATCTGGCAAAGGCTTTTACTTGGCTTTCGTTTCGTCTTCACAAATTTCAGTTTTAAAACAATGGTCGAATTCATATAACCAGCAGTTGTACAGGCTACAAATGAAAGTGAAAGGTACCAGGTACCCATTTAAAACCAGGGTCGAGAGAATCTATACTGAGATGTGTTGATTATGAAGTAACGTAGTATCGACCATTGCGTTTCCGGGCAATTGTTTGAACCACCCGATCTTTACTGAGTTTGTGCTAGTCTGTGGATCAACTTAGTGGCAAATTGGTTACCCTTTTTCTTCACCTGCTTCTGGCAAGCACTGCCTTATTGTTTGTTCAGTTCTAGAATAGGCGACAGTTCTATCATTCAATGGGGATCTCAGCAAAATGTATTAATGCTGCCCGTTACACAGGGTGAGGGGGGGGGGGGGCAAAGGGCATCATTCTCATTAACCATTGCCCTTCATCCGGGTAACAGGCATCTTTATCATTAACAATGCCCTTCATCATCCGGGTAACGGGGAATTGTTTGTTTATTTACGGGCAATGTTAAAATCACGACGATTTATTTAACATACTAAAAGAGAGCCTAAAATAGATTAAGGTACGATAAAGATTACGGAAAAACTTTCCAAAACAAGTGTAACTGATCTGATAATGTTACCTTCCCTTGGATTGAAGAAGTTCAATCAACGTACACTATATTTGACACCGCAGATAAGGGTGAAAATGAAAACAAAAAGATGAAGCTACTCATATTTCATTATCATTTTCATTTATCCGACGATAATAAGATTCCATGAATGTACTTATCCATAGAATTTTCAAATTAATTTGTTGGTAGCTCTGGTGGTTTTAAAATGTATTTTCAAACAATGCTTACCCGTGATTCTCGTTCCAATCACCGTGTAGACGCACAAGACCGCTATAAGTGTAGGTAATAGGTGCAAACACTTTATAGTAATCATCCCCATCCTGTTCTGAGAGAAGATACAACTTTATTGAAGTGATATTCTCAACGCAGTCTCCCGTATCTAACAAATTAAGAGGTTATAGGACGCATGCGCAAATGGCTAACGCCCAGTTCGTTTGATTATCCTACAGAAATGTTGATGCCTAGAACATGACGGAAGCAAACTCACGTATTTTAATTGAACATTCATTCGCAGTTACTATGGAAATGTGGACTACTTTATATTTTATGTATATCGCGGACTTGTCCGATTATGAAAATTGGTTCATTACACATGTTACACATGATTTCCGCGGATGGATAATCGATTGTGTCATACGCCGCCCACGTTAATGTTTCAATAATGCTTCCCAATGAATGAATTTAGGATGAATACACTATAAAATGGTCAACTAAGAATAAAGAGTGAGTTCACTAGGATATAAGAGTGTAAAAAACTCACATGAGTAATCTACTTCATGCATTCTATTGATGACATGGTATTAATGCAGCCATTATATAAATATATAAATATATATCAATGGAAAGCTTTTGACCTCAAGAATTTGGAAACAAATATTTCAGATTCTTTTGTTAATACTTAATTAACTAAGAACATTAACAAAGGCGAATTTTTCATCATTCATTTTCTCACTCAAATAAAACCAATAAAACGCCCAAAATAAAAATGACGTAGGAGATTGTAGTATGTCCCCAAAACATAAACAAAAGCTCGTAGCCATTGCATGGAGTCTATGGTCTTGCTGTATTATGTTTGTTGCATGTTTGATTGTTTTCCATGTATTTTCTTTGAATTTGATAAAGATAAACTAAAAAAGAAGAATGGATACTGTTGTTAAAATATTAAACTGACGGAATAAAATACACAGATGAATGAAATCAATGAAAATTAACACATTATGTATTAAAGGAATATTGCAATCGCTATTGCCGGTCATCCTTCATTCTAAAATCACCATAACCAACAAAATCAAATCAAATCAAACAAAGTCTAAATGTAAACACGTCTTTTTAATTCAGAAATCACAATAATTTGAAAACTGGCCCATCGATACCATCTATATCACCGTCACTGGATTCAGACGATGTGTACTGCAGATCCATGTTACTGTCTTGCCCAATTTCACTCATTTTATGGATATTAAATCATTATAATTGATGATAATATGGCTGCTATCTATCATCTAGCGTGTGTTAATACGGCGTTGTATGAATCCGGAAGTGGTATTGCTTCAGTCGTGTACGTATCCTTGGAGCGCCCAGTTTATGATTTCGGTTTCGTTTGTTGGGAGAGGGGGGGGGGTGGGGAGGGGTCAATGTCGCTATTCATAAGGACCGCTATTCATAAGGTCCGCTATTCATAAGGTCCATTATTCATAAGGACCGCTATTCATAAGGTCCGCTTTTCATAATTGGAGAAAAGGGTCATTATTCATAAGGGTCATTATTCATAAGGACCGCTATTCATAATCAAAGAAGAGGGTCGGTATTCATAATATTAGAAGAGGGTCGCTATTCATAATAGGAAATCGGGGTCGTTATTCATAAGGGTCACTATTCATAATATTACAAAAGGGTCGGTATTCATAACACAGAAAGAGGGTCGCTATTCATAATACGAAATGAGGGTCGCTATTCATAATACAAAATGAGGGTCGCTATTCATAATGCAAAATGAGGGTCGTTATTCATAAGGGTTATTATTCATAAGGGTCATTATTCATAATAAGAAATGAGGGTCGCTATTCATAAAAGGAGAAGAGGGTCGCTATTCATAATAGGAGTAGAGGGTCACTATTCATAATAAGAAATGAGGGTCGCTATTCATAATGGAAGAAGAGGGTCGCTATTCATAATAGAAGAAGAGGGTCGCTATTCATAATAGGAGTAGAGGGTCGCTATTCATAATAAGAAATGAGGGTCGCTATTCATAATAGAAGAAGAGGGTCGCTATTCATAATAGAAGAAGAGGGTCGCTATTCATAATAGGAGTAGAGGGTCGCTATTCATAAAAAGAAATGAGGGTCGCTATTCATAATAGGAGAAGAGGATCGCTATTCATAATAGAAGAAGAGGGTCGCTATTCATAATAGGAGTAGAGGGTCGCTATTCATAATAAGAAATGAGGGTCGCTATTCATAATAGAAGAAGAGGGTCGCTATTCATAATAGGAGTAGGGGGTCGCTATTCATAATAAGAAATAAGGGTCGCTATTCATAATATGAAATGAGGGTTGCCATTCATAATACGAAATGAGGGTCGCTATTCATAATAAGAAATGAGGGTCGCTATTCATAATAGGAGTAGACGGTCGCTATTCATGATACGAAATGAGGTTCGCTCTTCATAATACGCCCCCCCCCCCCTCATCGGCTACGTTCCTGGTCCTGTAGGGGGGGGGCGATATATAGCCCTGTATAGTTGTCTCTTTTTAAAGTAATTATATTTTATCTGTTATCTTTGATAATTATATAGAGCCAACCCCCGCTCATGTGGTGACGAAAAAAAAGTAAAACATAACACACATGTAATCCTATCGTAAATTTTCCTCCTTGTTGGAAATCTTGCCCCACCACCCTGCTCCCGACTGATCTTATCCAGGCTACGCCACTGAGATATTAAGTACGCCAAGCAGGCCCATTATCCATTTTAGCTTGCTATTTAAGAAACTAGTAATTGTTTATACGACAATAATTTTTGTGTAGAAAGTAATTTTTATTAGGACTTATGGACCTACAAATTACTGAGCGGAATTGGACCTGACAATTGGACCTAAGCCCAGTATCTACCGATCTCCGAGCAGCCTCCCCCCCCCCCCCCCCCTTCAGTACGCCCCGGCGCGGATCCAGAATTTTCCAATTGGGGGGGGGGGGGGACGGAAATTTGAAAAATGCGCAGACCGTTTTTTCAACTCAACATACCAATACTGACAAGGTCATATTAGAAGCACGATACGGGTACCTAGAAGCAGGAACAATTTTGGAAAGGGGTGCAAGCTCACTTCACGTCTCTTGTCCGATATCAACATTCCCCGTTTTTATGATATACATTTTTTTGACATTTTCATCTGGGGGGGGGAGGGGCTAAACCCCCTTGCCCGATAATTTTCTAGTTCACAATTCTGCTTGTGAGCGAAACGAGCGAGCAAAAGTTTGAGCATTATATGTTTTTTATGAAAGTGTTATTTATCACCAATATAAACGAGAAAAGATATCAAAAATTCATATTCGGGCAGCTTGCTGTCCCCCCCCCCCCCCTCCCCTCCCCCACCCATTACGCGCGAAAGCTTTGAACTTTCATTAATTATTAGAAAAAGAAGACGATTTATTGTACCATTCTCGACTCTTAATCCTTGTCTGAATTCAGTTTTCCCCCTCGCTTTTACCTTTCATTAATTATTAGAGAAAGAAGATGATTCGTTGTTCCATTCTCGACTCTTAATCCTTGTCTGAATTCAGTTTCCCCCCCTCCCGCGCAAAACGTGGAAGCTTTGATGTGTCATTAAATTATTAGAGAAAGAAGAGGATTTGAAGAGAAAGTTTCGTTTTATGAATAGCGACCCTCTTCCCCTTTTATGAATAGCGACCCCTTACTCCTATTATGAATAGCGACCCTCTTCTCCTATTATGAATAGCGACCCTCTTCTCCTATTATGTATAGCGACCATCTACTCCTATTATGAATAGCGACCCTCTTTTCCTATTATGAATAGCGACCCTCTTCTCCTATTATGAATAGCGACCCTCATTTCCTATTATGAATAGCGACCCTCTTCTCCTATTATGAATAGCGACCCTCTTCTCCTATTATGAATAGCGACCCTCTTCTCCTATTATGAATAGCGAACCTCATTTGGTATTATGAATAGCGACCCTCTTCTCCTATTATGAATAGCGACCCTCTTCTCCGTTTATGAATAGCGACCCTCTTCTCCTATTATGAATAGCGACCCTCTTCTCCTATTATGAATAGCGACCCTCATTTCCTATTATGAATAGCGACCCTCATTTCCTATTATGAATAGCGACCCTCATTTCCTATTATGAATAGCGACCCTCTTCTCCTATTATGAATAGCGACCCTCTTCTCCTATTATGAATAGCGAACCTCATTTCCTATTATGAATAGCGACCCTCTTCTCCTATTATGAATAGCGACCCTCTTCTCCTATTATGAATAGCGACCCTCTTCCCGTGTTATGAATAGCGACCCTTATAAGTAATGAACCTCATTTGGTATTATGAATAGCGACCCTCTCGTCGTATTATGAATAGCGACCCTGATTTCATATTATGAATAGCGGTCCTTATGATTAATGACCCTTAATATGAATTATGAATAGCGACCCTCATCTCACGTTATGAATAGCGGTCCTTATGATTAACGAACCTTATTTCATTATGAATAGTGACCCTCTTTTGCCATTATGAATAGCGGACCCGGAAGTACCGGAATTTACACGTTATGAATAGCGGTCCTTATGAATAGCGGACCTTATGAATAGCGGTCCTTATGAATAGCGAATAGACCCGTGGGGAGTGCCAAGATTCAAGTGTTAATGTCTGATTGTGGTCACAAATGTATCTTTTAGGGAAATCATATGACACGTTTTACTTTCATGAGCTTTCATTTGCTTCAGTCGTGTACGTATCCTTGGACATGAATTTCTATTTTAATCAATGTCTATTATATGATTTAGAAGAGAAACCAGTAAAGTAGTGATAAACAGACCGCTAGCCTCTGACATCAGAATGATATCTATTGTAAAAGAAAACCACAAACAATTTAAAGTGTGATTGATTTAAAAATAGACTCTTTCAATTGATAATTGTTGTGTTGTTATTGACATAGACATATATACACGTACTTCCATTGTACAACCATCTAAATGTACATGTATCGGTATGAAAAGGAAGTTAGCAAATGCGCTAAACATGTACACACAAAAAAGAGCTACTTCAAAAGGGAAAGAACAGATTATACTTTAAATTCTACACAATCCAATAATCTAAGCATAATGTAATCATAATATTATTGTATTCCTCGTTTGTCTGATACGAGTATGATGCTAGGATTGGTGGATTTAAATTACTGTTTGATGAGATTCCGACAGCTGATTTGATGTTTAGATTTAAATATATCATTAAAAACAGTATATCTTTTCAAAATGAACGAATTTTTGTTCACTTTTCCTCAAAATGTCATCAAACTGATTCCTTGATTTTTCTTTCACATCTCCACACACTACTACCCACATCTGATTTATCGATCTCTGTTCTACACACGCTCTCCACTCTCCAGTCTCTTCATTCAATTAGGAATGGCGGTCACTCTAGAAAAATAATTGAAACAAAGGCAAACAAGTTATGCAAATGTATTATACAAATTAATATGTACCACTGAATACAAATAAATACGACTGTGTACAAATCTATTACTATTACGAAGATAAATTCATCTTCATTTAACAGCTAAGTGAAGATAAATTCATCTTCATTTAACAGCTAAATGAGGATAAATTTATCTTCATTGAACAGCTTGTAGTGACCAAATGTCACGATTTTAACTTTTATGTGTATAATAATGTTTTATGCATTGAATTGTACATGTTTAATAAGTATTGCTTTTTTACTGTCAAGATGGTGGCTAGGGAGAATTAATTTCCCTTGCGTAGTCCGCTGTCTAGCTTTTCAGACATGTCCCAACTGGATCTGTCTGGCTTGTTAATACATTCTATTGTTATGCAGATTTGTTATTGTTACGTACAGCGCGTATACATGCATATTAATTTTGTGCGCTTGTTTTGACCAATCGCGCTACACCAGCGATTGGGGCTTTTTCTGATATTTCCATGTGGAAATCAGAGGGAATATTTTTATCGGCACACACAGGTCGATACTGTGTTTTTGTTTACTGTGCCGGTCGAATTTTCGTCCAACATGGACTCGCCGACTTCGTCCCCAGACCTCTCCCGGGTGACTTTTCATTTGTGGAGAGACTTGAATCGCTTTTGCTAGCATATTCTTGGATTTGTCTTTTCCACTAACCCTTATCGTTGTAGTGACACGATGAACGCCATCGTCACCACCTCGCCATCATCTGCTTCGTTGTAGTGACACGATGAACGACATCGTCACCACCTCGTCATTATCTATTGTGTTGTGTTGACACGATGAACGCCATCGTCATCACCTCACCTCATCATCATCGACTCATTATCTTTTCTACTGCTATCATCCATTGTGTTGTGCTGACACGATGAACGCCATCGTCATCACCTCACCGTCTTCCGTTGTGCTGTGCTGGCTCGCTGATTATCGTCACGTCATCACCACATCATTGACATTATCTTCATGACCATCATCGCATCCATCGATCGATCGTCTCATCACTTTTCTTAACAGGACCAACGTCTTCATCGTCTCTGTCATCATCGTCGTCTTCATCTTTGTATCTGTTATCGCCGCTGTCTTCTTCATCATCGCCGTCTACGTCTTCGTCATCGTTCATCATCATCGTCATCGTTTCGTCGCCATCATCAGCATCGTCATCGCCTGACCTCGGTTATGCTGATTTGGTTGATCGTTTGTTTTTATTGAACGCTTTGCTGAACTAATTAACGATCCTTTTTGACTATCTTGAATTTGATTTTTGATGATTGACATTTGTTGTTTTTGATTATTGATTATATTGTTGCATACATTTTTTGAGTGTGACGGAGATTATACCTCCGGGGTGTTACCTCGAGACGATTCCGTTTAATATGATCATTGTTATTTTCATGTAATTATTTGCCGTCCGAGGACGTTTTTCACTCCGGAAACATATGTGTACAAGACCGATTATACGGTCCTTGATACTTTGTGTTGATTATCTTTAATAAATCATTGTTGTTAATTATATAACCTGATTGTTTGATAGTGTAGTTTATTCTTCGTGAGATCGTGAAGTTAAAAAGTACGACCCCCTTCAGGGGAGTTCTACAAGCTAAATGAAGTAAATGAGTAATTATATGTACTGTGTTTGATTTTCATCAAGATAATCATGTTTTGGGGAAGATGACATTTATATTTGATTGAAATAATAAGACATCTGTTGTTCTATTGTTATATTATTCTGCCACCACCGAGAACCAACCGTTCACATTTTGTTCCCGGCGGCCACGGCAGACCCGTTTGCCCGAAATGTAGTAGCCCGAGTGATTTTGGCCAGTTTCTTCTCTTTATTCAAGTTTTATTAGGTCTTGTCAAGTTTTAGCACGGTCTATCTCTGTATCCGTAACGGGCCATGGAGAAAAGGGGCTGCTAAGTCACTGAGGCTCAAAGGCGCACTATGGTTCGGCCCGCGGACTACCACGGATGTCAGTACGTTCTTTCCCGGCCCGTCACGTTCTGATTGGGTTCCTCACGTTTATCACGTTCTGATCGAGGTAAGACGGGTAGTTCACGTTCTATCAAGGCTTTCTACGAATTAAACGTGGACGCCGGGCAGTTTTGGAGCACAGTTGTGCCCACGGTATAAAAAAGGCCACCCAAGAAATAGTAAGCATTGTATCATGAGATTTCGACGAGACAACATCATGAATGCCGAAGATGAAGAAGATTTTGTGTTTGCATGTTTGCTGGTTGCATATGGCCAGTCTTTGCATCAACAAGAAGAAGGCCAGCATCAGCTGCAGAGAGGGAAGGCCAGCGTCAGCTGCAGAGAGGGAAGGCCAGACTTCAGCAAGCAGTAAGAAGGCGATGAAGGCGGATGAGAATGCCAAGATCCATGTGAGTTCGCAAATGGCTATCGGAAGACATAAGGCAGCATCTGGGCCACTACTCAACATTTCTCACGGAGAGCTCCGCATCGAAGATGTCAACGCCATCTAGAACTATCTGAGGATGCTTCCAGAGCTCTTCGGTGATATCCTGGAATCGTAACACCAGCAATCGAGAGACAATACACAACGTTCCGCTCTGCCCTACCACCTGGGCTGAAGCTGTCAGTGACTCTGAGACATCTGGCCACTGGGGACAATTACTCGTCACTCTCCTATGCGTTCCGGTGCAGTAAGGCAGCCATCTGCCATATGGTGCCAGAAGTTTGCAATGCCATCGAGGAAGCCTACAATGAAGAAATGTTCGCCGTTCCTGTGACGCCCGATGAGTGGAGAGCCCTTGCCCAGGAGTTTGAAGACAAGTGGAATGTGCCTCATTTGGTGGGAGCTCTTGACGGGAAGCATATTGCCATCAGCAAGCCCCACAACATAGGCTCCTTGTACCACAACTACAAGGGTTTTTCAGTATTCCTCTCCTCGCATTGGTGGATGCCCAGTAACGTTTCATATGGATCATGAAGTTTTTGGAGTGGGACACAATAGTCTGATGCCCAAATCTCTAAGTCTCTGGATCGCGCTCGCCGTGTCAGAACATAGTAGAGCACAACACGATGTAACGCGCCGGGCCCGTAAACCGTCACACGCCGGAACTCACCGTGATTGAACGCGACGAAACGGCTACCATACAGCCTAGCTTGCCGTGGGAACCGTGGCAAATGCTGCAAAACGGAAAAAATGCGCAGCCACCGTGAAGCAAATATGACAAAACTTGAAAGGACCTTGAAGTGCCGGGGAATACACAGGCTTCCCGTTCCACTACGGACCGCCTCCAAGTCTTGTTACGGCCTATTACGTTCTTTCACGTTTCGTTGCGTTCACCCCGTTTTAATACAACCTACTAATACAACCTACACCGTGCCAATTTGTTTACAGTTTAAAAATCTGGCCCGGCATCCACGGCAGACACGGTTTGTCACATTTACCCATTCCGTCCCCCGCGTTGTCTCACATCCATCCCATTTTGTCCACGGAGGCCTGAAACGTGACTGCCGTGGCTGCCCGGAACATAGTGTAAACGTAGTATTAGACCTATGAAATGTTCATGTCTCTACGTAAATCGTAGCTCTAAGTTAGGCCCGACTCAAAATTATGAACATATTCCTCCGGAGTTGAACGATATGAAATTGCACAGAACTAAGTGTAAGTGTAAAAAGGGGTCCCAAATATACGTGTTATGATGATCTAGTGTTCTCCGATTTGAAAAGAAATTAATGTATACAAGTGACACTGGGCGATATTGCGTGCGCCTGTAATCCAGCTAACAATGGAAGTTACAAACTGATTCAGCCAAGGACGCAGGTTCGAAACTGAGTCACGGAAGGTGAGGAAGGTGACGTTTAAAGTCGGTCCCCAGACATAAATAATCATAGCCTATCTGATTGATAAACGTCTATAAAAGCCCAATTACACACACATACACACACATACACGGCGCGAGGACGTAGGATCTAATTCCTCGTTTGATCCTTGGGAAGTTTTGAGATTTATCGACTATACACTGTGTGAGATTATTGTTTTCCCTGTTGTTGAGATGTTGAGACTAGTTCTCGGACACCTACCCCCTGGACATCCACCCCCGGATAACCACCCCAGTCAACTCTCCCCTGGGAGGCTGGGACAACTACCCCGCAGTAAACTATCCCCTAGGACAGCTACCCCCGGACATCTACCACCTAGACAACTATCTCCAGATAACTACACCCACGAAAATCATCTTCTAGGACAACTACCCCCCCCCCCCGATTAACTGTCTTAGGGGGTAGTTGCCTGGGGGTAGTTCATAAAATCGAATCCAAACTATTTGATTTCATATCCCCTTTGCTGCAGTTATGCTTGAGCCACTTTTGACAATTCAAAAGTGTTTTTGAAATGGTTAATAGATGATTCACGGCAGCATGAAGCGGGTTCATAATAATGAAATAATAATAATGATAATTTAGCTTTACCAGGAAGCCTTAAAGTCATCAGAGCAGTTCTTCCTGTCGGCCCTGCATTGATTATTACCCCAGCTATCGCCAGGTACCAGTTGAATGGCAAATATGGAATAATGTCTTGCCGAATGACATGAGTGGCGGGCTGGATTCGAATCCACACCCTTGGATTGAAAGTCATGTGAATGATACCATGACTCATCCAAAATTTCATGTTCTACATTGAATGATCGAAATTAAAAGTGGCTGCCCATTAGCAAATATAGAAATGGAATATGTCGAAAAATCACTTTTCTATGCAGTCACATTCCCTGAAATTGAATGACGATTATGCATTTTACCTTTGAATGATACCAGCTCTAGCCTATCTTAAAGTAAAAATAAGGAAATTTGGTGACACAACATGGAAACCCGTGAACACAGTTCGGAGTTGAAACATCGGAGTAATAACCGGTCAAAATTTGCGGGAACTTGATTTAATTTTGATGAAAGTGACTGATGTTTTTTTAGGAATGTAGCTGGAAAAACCTACGTCATTATTATCATCATTATTAGTAGTAGTAGTAGTAGTACTGTAGTAGTAGTAGTAGTATTGTTATGTAATTATTTTACATATCGCGTTGTGAATGTGGTTTACAGCACCTTCCTCCCTTACACCACCTCTTTCTTGCCATTATGTAAGAAGTATAAGGCTAACCGCGGTTTTTACTTTCCGAGGTGACGATGTTAGAGAAATACGACAAAGTTACCTGGTCTGCACAAACGTGGCTATAGAGTTCCCAGTTCCCAACACGCCCAAGTTCCGTTCAGTACCGTCCTAAAAATCTCTTTTCCTTTTTCTTTATCTTCCGTCTCTCCTCCCCTCTCAATCTCTCTCTCTCTCTCTCTCTCACACAAACACGCACACGCACACATATATACACACATCCCTTTTTCTTCATCCCTCCTCCCCCTCCTACATCTATCTCTCTTTCTCTCTCTCTATTACACATACACACCCGCACACTACTAAACACACACATCTTCTTTCTTCACCCCTGACACACGACACACGCGCGCGCACACGCAGACACACCCACACAAGTTATTTCTGTATAATCAAAGCATGGATATACCTATTTTATCTAATTGAGGGTAAAGAATATACCGAACAAAGCACCTAAAACGCTTTGTATATATTTTCATGATTTTGTTTTAGTGCAGAAATATGAGATTTTTAAGTACATAGATAGCTATTGTTGCAGGCTTTTTTAAATAATACTTATATAAAAATTGTGTGTCGAAGTGGACCACTCCATTTACAAAACCTCACAGAGCACCTGGTAATAATTAAACATCGCTCCGTTTTGGTGCCGTCTCAAAATGATCAAATAATTAAATTCGGTATTATTAGTAAATACAGTATAGGTGTCATATATCTCTCAAGTTTCGATAAACTGACGAGTGTGATATCGTTGGATTCACGTCATTTCTAACAATATTTACAGGCACATTTGCATCGTTACGCAATAAAGGATAGTGCGAATACATCATTAAAGTACATTACTACCATCCAAGTCTCCGATGAGATATATATTTTCCGAATACATCCATTTTAATTGATGCCATCTCATGTATCAACATCTGTCCAGTATTCGGGTTTGAAAAAAAATTATTTAAAACTTTGCAATGTTTTTAGTATCTAAAGGATAGTCCATTATTGGTGTATTCAAGAATGATATCATATTGCCCGTCTTGCGATGACATTGCCACTTTCACTTTGTCATCACCAAGTGGGACGGCAGTTACTGTCATTTGAGCATTCGTCGGAACTCTACCCCTGGATGTTGAGACTGCAGAATCACGATAACAATCAGGATTCATGTCCTTATATATATACAGAAGGCTCTTCATTAACAGTTGTCTTCATTAACAGTTGTCAAGGCCCCTCGGCCCATCGGTGGCAAGAAGAGGAACAGGATTGTAGTTCAGTCATTGTACTGCCTTTTGTTACGGAGGCATGTCCTAAAATCTTTCACATGAAAACAGTTCGTCCGTGCTCCTTGGGTAACAGATGAATCCGTGTCTTTGCCGGCATCCCTATCTTGGTTGATGTCCATTTACTCGTAAGTGTTATCTCCTTGAGTATGTTTTTAGTCCTTTGGTTACACTTGCTTTCTTGTAACGCAGTTAAACACCAATTAAATTCAGAGAAAGCTCGTTTCGTGAACCTATAACGCCAGAGAGAAGATACCCATCAAGGTTTATATCTGTAACTCCTGGAGGACTCTTGGTAAACAGACTTGATGTCCATGTTTTCATCAATCCCATCTTGTCTGTTGGATGGGAGTGTTCTTTTCACACTTCCTTCATTGTAACCAACTGGTAAACCAGTTGATATTGCTCTGATATTCGGGATAACTTCGCTTTTGGAGAGGGTAACGCTTTGGAGAAGATAGCCATCAACTTTTTGGTCGGCGTCTGCTGATGTGACACCAGGAAGCAGATAACCGTCTACATTAAAGTCCGAACCGGATGCAGACCTTTGATAAGCAATATTCATGTCCATGTACTGATGGTCTATATTTTGTATATTGCTGTGTGTTATTCGTGTTGCTCTGGCGTCATTCTCTGTTACGTTGGTATATGTCGTTACTAACGACGAGTAAGTTTCAGACTTTGAAGTTGTAGAAGTTGGAAGAAGATAACCGTCAATATCTGCGCGTGTGTCAGTTGTAGGCGTTTGATGAATAGTATTTACGTCCATGTATTCATGAGTTGCATTTTGTTCGTTGTCGCCCATAATGCGCACTTGCTCACCAGTTGTTTTTTTGACTTACTGCCAAGGCAACCTGCGATTTATTGTCCCTAGATGATACAACGGCTGACGAGCGTTCTGGTAGTTTAGGTGGGGATCTAAGATCCTGATAGATTGAGCCTACGTTCTGGATGTCTACAGATCTAGCATTCGTCAAATCCATGTCTACAGTAGTATCTAGATTCTGTTTAGCTCTTCCCCTCCAGGTTCGACAAATGCAATATACGAACGCTGCTATAAGAATAATGCTCGAAACGGGAATACTGATTCCGAGCGATAGGAAAAGATTGCGATGGACTTCATTATATTCTACATTTCCAGGTTCATCCGAATTGAATGGTCCACGTGTGTTTAAATACAGAGATGCATTATCAAGATACTTTGATAGCCCTTGTACGGTGGTCTTTGGCAACGAAGCGTCCGTAGTTTCGAATTCAATAGTACTCGAAGAATCTGAAAGGTAATAAAGAATTGAGAAACTAGAGAATAAACGCTCATCGTTTTCTTTTGTGTCTCAAATATCAACAAAATGTTTACCCTGTACTGTATTTAAATCATAAGCATTATAAACAAATGAAAATCGTTTGAGATGTGTTTTAGTTCTTGTATTTATGGTATGTTTTTTTATTCCTTCTACATTTGTTATATTCCTTTTTTTTTAATTAGGGTGTAACTACAAAAACCCGTGCATAATTCTGATGAGAGCACAACATGATGCCTTTTGTTTTGTAACGGGAGGGAGGGATGGACTTCTGGGGGCAACGGAGATGTTTGTGATCGTTTAATAAGCACTCACAGAAATGTATTATTGGAAAGCTTTACAACCAGGTTAAAATGAGATGGAAACGTACTTCCTGAATAGCAAATGGCTCCTGCCGCCCGTGTATTCAGACTGCATGAGTACCGTCCGATCCTTGTATGAGCACAGTCTGCCAGGTTTTCTTCTGTTCCAACACAGCTAACACCAATCAGAAGAAAACGACCAGAGCCTTGACCAAACCTAGCATATTTCGGTGAGTCCAAGGCTCCGTCAAACCCGAGCATTCTGCAAACCACCCTGGCGTCTCTCAGATCCCAGTTCCGACCCACATACAGTTACCCAGGATCCATCGTATAGTACCTCTACCCTGCCTTCAGTGTCTTTAAACCCACCGACAAGGCGAACTTGAAATGGATTTGGATGGGCTTCAAGAGAATAAGAACGTAA
>JAVYIG010014359.1:0-41965 GCA_035222895.1 Strongylocentrotus droebachiensis
CATTTTCAGCTTGCCTTGAAACTATCCACTGATTTACAGTGTATATATTGAGATTTTGGAGCCATAAGGGCAGTAACTATTAAATATATACTCAGATTTTACTCCGTTCTGGCTCTAAACGGATGATGTACACATACTATATTATTAAACAAAGGGGGAATTATCCATTACTGTTATACGATATGTTATATTAAAAGTACATATACATTGAATAGATTAACATATCTGATAATAGCAAAATGATAAATGAAACAAATTAAATGTTACTAATATTCTTATAATGCAGCTATTTACCGATTTATGTTATATGTATAGGCATATGTAATGTGAATAGCTTCTTGATTGATAGGAAGACTGTGCAAACTTTTTTATAATTTGATAGCATTTTGTTAATCCAAATTTTCAGTTGATAGGTAACAAATAATTAGATATAATGAAGAAGAAGGTTAACAGATAGGAAGGGATGGGGACACAAAATAAAGAGGGCTCTCATGTGTGGACTGCTCTTCAGCTACGGTTACAAATCAGAGCAGCGACCTGTCCGATTAGTAGCCTTGCTCGGTCGCCGCTGGAACGATTTTTTTTTGGTGAGAAGTCGAGCAGGCTGTAGAGCCCCAGCGATGCATGGCGGTGACCTGTCGATTTCCCGTCGGTCGCCGGTCGATTTTAGGTCAAAACTGGGCGAAATCCGAAAGCTTCTCCGAACGGCGTCCCGGCAGTGACCGACCAATGACCGACCGATACCAAAGCGGTCTCTCACCGGCCACCGGCTAATTTGAAAGAAATTGTCCGGGAGCCGGCCGGTGATCGGCGAAGCGCCAAAATACGCTCGGTGCCCGGACGTTCGCCGCCCGGACACTCACCTAATCGAGCGTTCGCCGTCGAGCGATTTAGGTCAAAAATCAAAGCCGCTAGGTCAAATGTTGCTGACCGATTTTGAACTCACCGCGAACGCTAAGCAGCATTTGACCTAGCGGCTTCGATTTTTGACCTAAATCGCTCGGCGGCGAACGCTCGATTAGGTCGGTGCACGGACGGCGACCGTGAGGGCACCGATCATTACTTTGGGGCAGCGAGTGAAAGTGAGCAGGCGTCGCCCGAATTTTAACTCCGCGCTAAAACTTCAGCAGCGACAAAGCGATGCCCGGGCGGCCGCCGCTCGGTGCCTGGCGAAATTGGTTCGAAACTCGCCGCCCGGCCGCCGAGCAGGCTACTTTTAGGTGATGTGACCATAGCTTAAGCAAAACACAATGGCCTAGATCAACTTGTAACAGAGTAAAAGGAAAAAAATAGACAATTTGAATCTCATTTTATCTTGGTAATAATGCGCGAATTAACATGTGTTATGACTTGTTGTAATCCGAATAGTCCCCTTGACAGATAAGGAAACTAATGGGAATTTGTAATTGTACCTATGCAAATTCAAGTGTTGCTATACTTTTGTTAGGAATAAAGAAATGGTTACAATGTTGCCAATATGTGTTTGATTGATCGCAACATGAACAATTTATAACTTCCTTTTATAATTTAAATGCTAATTGCGTATATAGTATCGAAAATAATATCGGTAGTGACATCGTCGTTCGCAATGTATAGTCAAGAAGGGATCTAAAAGATCACGACGTTTCGTGCGCCGCTGCAACACTTTTTCAGGTTTCAACATATATTGTAGGGAAGGTTTTTTATACTATAAGGGTTGACCGGCGGTCAAATAATTCGATCAATAATTACAACAATAACGGACAAGGCCTATGAATTGATTGCTTGATCACCCGTGTGCTTCGGCCAAATGGCCTTTTCCGTTATTGTTCTAATTGCATTGACGAAATCGTCATTGCCTTATTTCGTTCACATTCTGCCCCATTAATATCTTGTTTTCCTTATCTTCCTTATCGTCAGGAATCGCATATAGTGCTTGTTATTCCTAGTTAGATCCTTTTATCATGTCCTTTTCCTGTCAAATTCATAGGCATAGTCTCTAACATCTCATCAAGGTCACTACATTCTTCAATTTTTCGAAATCACTCATGCATAACCGTCCAGGCGCCATTTTGTCCATTTCTGGTCCATTTAAGGCCTTTCTTTCTTCTTCCTATCTGAACTATCCTAGATCCTACAAAATGCTAACATATTCCTCTAGATAGTCTAAGAGATGTTGTTTTATCTGCGACGATATCCTGACCTTCAAAATGCCATCTTCGTACTCGAAATTTAAATCTGCAACCGACTCCGTAAAAAAAAAAAAATATTGAAAAATGGACCCCTAAAAATCTAAACCTGCCATAACTTTCTCATATAAATTCTGTTTTTTTTTTATAGATTTTACAGTATCTTTATCTCATAATTGCATATAGGCATGCAAATTTCACGATCCAATGGTTATGCAAAACATAAATAGCGCCCTCTAAAGATCTGGGAATTCGCTTTCTTTCTGTGGCCGTATCTCTATTGTGTCCTTGGCAAACACGTACCCTTTTTTGGATTTAGATACTTGAACATATGCCCTTTTCAGGGTAAATGCAAATTTTATATAACCTTACACTAACCGACTTTGCGAAAAATGCCCTCCAAATATGCAGTTTTCAAGAAAATTGAGAAATAACTTCAACTTGCTCTATTAAACATGCGATCTTTATACCTACATCAATGAAAACTTGGCAGACCCATGTATCCATGTATAAGGGACAACTGTCTGCCCAGTTTAGTAAAGTTTAATGCCCTCTTCGCAAAGTAATCGCCAAAAATGATGAAATTACTATGCATTACGTAATAGCGCGTTTAATGCGTGCAAAACATTGCGCGCGCAGTCAAACTGACCGCAATGAAGTGCCCTTCGAATGATACCAAGTATGTTATATGATCACACAGAAATGTCGAGTAAGTCGCATTTTAACAAGGGTCACTTCACGAATTCCGCCAAGTTTCCCGCCCGATTAAAGTCATGACGTCATTTTTTCAGACTGCTTTTCGCCCCCTTAACATCCTTTTTTTTTCCTTGAAAATTTGCAGAAACTTTCGAGATGCAATACGCAGGGTACCTTGCAAGCCGGATTTTAAAAATTGGTCAACTGAAGGGGGCCATTTAAGACGCCATTTTGTCCTATAAATCTATTTTACATCACGTGTTTCGATTGGATTATCATAGAAACAAAAAGAGAGTAGTTTACAATAACAACCATGAAATTCTCTTTCTAATGATACTAAATACGGCCAACAAAGAGACATTAAGAGAGAAGAAAAACAACAATTTAAGTCCGGTCATAATACAGATCCTATACGTTTTCCGCCCATGAATTACACGCATTGTCTATGGGGCAAATCGGGTTCGCGCTTTTGGCCCCCAGAAGGATCTTTATTTAAAAGGCCAAGTGCACAGCATCTCGAAGCCGGATTTTTAAAATCGGTCAAGCATGACATTAAATGCTATTTTATACTCTGCATAACTAGTCCGAAAGGTGCTCTTTCGTTTGACACGTAAACACATTGCGTCATTGCACGCATATCGTTCTGACACGATTGCATTTCTAGTTATTGTTCAAATTATTCGACCGCCGGTCTACCCGTTGAGTATAAAACACGTTTGCTTACAATATATGTTATTACCTGACGAAGTGTTGCAGCGGCGCACGAAAAGTCGTGATCTTTTAGATCCCTTGTTGACCATACATTGTGAGACAAACAAATGTCACTAGCGATATTGATTTCGATGTCATTGACCTGTTCCTCATAATTGTATATTTAGCCCGATGTCCTCGAGACACATTGGCCCAACGTTGGCCCGATGTCGCATTGCTAGCTGGGTTGCTATAATACAACAACAGTTATAGACAATTTAATTTTGTGTTGCCTTCACTAAAGTGTGAACATATCACAAATCATTGGTAAAAGACCACCTTGATTTCAAGATTATTGATATTCTTTTTTTCTTCTCATTATTAATTATTATTATCTTATTATTTGTATTATTACTATAGATTTCATCATCATCATTATTATCATCATCATCACAATGATTATTATTATCATCATTATCACCACCACCATCACAATCATCAGTATATGTTTTGTTATTATTATTATCATCATCATTATTATTGTCATGAGCAACAATATAATTATTATTATCATCATCATCTTCATAATTATTTACTGGTCAATAGTCCTTTCTAGCGAAGTATTAGGGATAACAAATCATCATCATTGCGTAATGAGGTCAACAAATATTGACGTCGCAATTGGATAATAGCGAATAATATCCAAAGTAAGCTGATTTCCTCAAATATGACCAAAAATACTGGTTTTATCTGAGTCAGAGATGGTCCATATGTCCCTGAAACCCTGCCGAAATCTTTTGTTCTGCCATGCATAAATGAAAGGGTTGGCGAATGAATTGAAAGAGGCAAGAACAATTGTTGAACGATGCAATGTACCTAAATAATACCATTCTGGCAAGACACCAAGATTGAAACAGAAGTAAGCGAATTGATTGGGTCCCAGGGTGACGATGAATATTGCAACAACGATGGTCATCATTCGAAGTAGCTTCCGTCGTGCAGCAAGGTGATAGGTTGGTTTAGAATGCGATTTCGAGGAGAAGCGACGGGATTGGCGAAGCAACGCACGAGCGCTGAGGATTTGCGTCGTGAACATAGTCATCACTGGAATTACGTAGAGAAACGCGAAGGTGAGAGAACCGACAAAAATCCTCATGAATTCGGAGGGGAAAATTACTATGCATTCGTGGGTCACTGGTTCAATCCTGGGGCGAAAAACGGTGGCAAGATTGGTTAATGAGCACATCCATATGACAACAACCACACAGTGAACTTGTCCTTTGCTGAAATAACGGAGATACTTTAACGGGTCAACTATAGCAATGTATCTATCAAAACAGACAAGGAGAAGAATATACATTGAAGCAGTAATGCATGTCCACTGAAGTCCGTTGGTATAGAAAGTCAAACAGTAGGAATGCCCTAGCCAGTTGGAAGGCACCGTTATAGCTCTCGGGAAAGGTAACAAGAACAACGAAGTCAAACAGTCGGCCACAGCAAGAGAACCTATCGATATGTCCGTCAATATACTGATGGGGCGTTGATGAAACAGCACCATGATGACCACCAGGTTACCAAGAGTGCCTAAGCAGGCGGATGTCAACTGAAGAACCGTGTCCCAGGCTCCCCACTCTACATCCTGCCATGTCCATGTATGAGAAACATTAGCAGATAATGTGGTTGTCATCATTGTGACCATTCTTTCCGCGTTAGTACGGGCGAGGAATCGAATTATAGTGTAATAAATGAAGTGGATTGAGATCTGAAGTTGAACTAAAAAAATTGTTTTATATACCCCCTCTTTCTCCCTCTCTCATTTTTTCTCTCTCTTGTGAAATATCACGAGCTTCGATCCTTTACTAAATTCTCAAAATCCCCTCCAATGGGTTCATTTAGTTTGCTGAGGTTGATAACAGAAGACGTTACTGTGGAGAGGAGAATTTCAAAGTCCGATATGTGTTGTGAATAATACTGAAGACGACACGTATACATGTACATGTACAAAGTTTTTTTGGTGGATGTTTTTTCCTGTCACCTAGGTTAATCAAAAACCTTTAACACGAACACGCCGTAAATTTACCTGTCAATTACTGTGTCACAAAGTCTTTATCAAGGGGAAGATTGGACTACGCCAACTCGAGTGCAATATTACGCTTTAAAGGTGTCGAAGGTATAGTCAAGGAGCAAATCAGGTTCAGAGATGAGTAATTTCGCAAAAGCCATTTCGCGTTGCTCAAAGCAATTCTCTTGTCAATTTGTGCCCATTCTTTTGTGTAAAATTTCTTGCGATGCGAATGAGCGACCGTTCAGAGAGGAGAAGGAAGCAGTAGAAATGTTAATCAAGACGCATAACGCTTATACTGATACTGATATCCATTCCACTCAACTTGTCATTTAATTGTGTTTACATAAAAATGCTAAACGGGTGACTCCAATACTTGTCAGTTCGTGTATTGCACAGGAAAGAGAGTGCGGGGATCGGTTCAGGAGCTATCTTCTCCAATTGCTATAGTTCTCCTTAGAACTATAAGCTAAGAAAGATAACCAACAGTCTTTTTCAAGACTATACTAACAGTCCTTTTCAGGACTACACACCCTCAAGAAAGATTACCGAGAGTCTTGCAGCGATTGATGGAAATGTTCAGCAGGAAAGCAAAAATTAATGAAATCAGCTGTGAGAAAGAGATGATAAACGAATTTCGGATTTAAGTCTTTGTCAAGTAAAGACAAATGAAATAACGTAAATAAAACAAGCCCCACGAATAACTAAGTGAAAGATATATATTACGTATATATATATATATATATGCACATATATCTACCACATTAATGGTGAGATATATTTTGAGCTAAATTAGACCCCCACCCTTAATATTCCTGGATACGCCACTTTACTCTCTACTAAATTGCCTGTGTTCGCAATATATCCATCAAACCTCATACGATCGTGATACGCTCAATAACTGACTAAATTGATTGTATCTCGTCTAGTTTTGGTTTGTTCAGCAAAGGTCAAAAAATGATTCCATCTCTCTTTTCCCCGCTCTCTTTCTCTCTCTTTCTCTCTCTCTCTCTTTTTAACACTGTCTCTCTGTCTCTATCTCTTTCTTCTCTCACTTTCACTTTCACTTCTTTCATTGCCTTTTTCACTGTCTCTCTTTCTCTCTCATACACACTCTCTCGTGCACTCTCTCTAATACTGACTCTCTACAACTCTCTAACACTGTCATTCACAGTATGGCAATATGATTAAAAATTGTGCTTGATGTAAAATTCTAAATATAAATATATTAAGAGAGAGCGCGACTCAACACACACAAACACCCACACCAAAACACGCACACACACACACACACACAATTCTGTAATAATAATTTTGTTTTATTCCTCCAAGTGTGTAATACAAATATACAATTGAATCAAATGATGTAAAATTGTATATACACTGTTGTTCATAATGGTGGAATATTTTTTTTACCCCAATTTATGGACTGAGTTTTACAATGATTTATTTCTAAAAAAATCTAGATAATAGTATAAATTCTCAGATGTAATTAAACACTAATTTACGAGTGTTTGTTTTGCGTGACTGCTAAAGCATGTGTGTGATACTATGCTAATCAACTAGGGTACCTACATCCTTAAGTCCAAACAGACATAATTAATGCCTCACAAAAGGGCACTAATAAAGCTGATCGACACGGTTTTTACTATGGGGCCTCCCAGTAACGATGCCATTGCTTAGCCAATGAATCATGACTGTACGTAGCGGGGGCTAGGGTACGTCACCGCCCCCACAATTACCAAAAAACAAAGAAAATGCAATAAACTTTCAATAATTCTTTGCATTTTCCCCCGGTCTCCAACAGGAAAAAAAAATCCTATTTAGGGCCCCGCATTATGGTTGAAGGCATGCCCCCATAGAGAATTTTTTTTTATTACTGTGAGCCCCTACGATCAAAATCGTGTCGATTTGCTATATTAGTGCCCTTTTATGAGGCATTAATCCTCATTACTGTCAATTATGACTTTAAAAAAGTAGGTCTCTTAGTTGATTAGCATAGTGGAATACACATGATTTAGTAGTCACCTGAAACAAACACTCACAAATTAATATTTGATAGAATCTGAGAATGTATACTATTATCGTGATCTATTAGGAATAAATCATTGTCAATATGATTCCATAAATTGGGGTAAAAATAATTATTCCCCCATTATGACCAACAGTGTGTATATGAATATAGCGCAATGGTTTAATTTATATTTCTATATGTTCAGCTGATGTGTCCCCTCAATTTAATAATGTCAAATTGAAAATTGTCTTATCAAATATTCAAAAACATTAACTGACAAAGAATACATTCACACATTGCTTTTTTATAATCATCTTCATGCAAGCTTTCTATGGATTTCCACGGTTTCCAGTAGTACTCGCAATTTAGTACCGAATTGCTAATGTCATATTCGCTCGTCGTTTAGGTTACTGATAATAAACAACAGTCAGAGCCTGCAAATTTTGTTTACCGGGAAATCATTTAGGCTTCCTGCTGGAGCTGGGCAAATTCAGTAATTGGTGGTGGTATTCATCAGGGAACACAAAAACACTTTCAAACCTTTGTTCCCAGAGGTTGGTCACGGGACCTACAGGCTGGTCTCCTACTAGATAATGAATGTTATTTGTATAGCGCATATCACTAACACAAAGAAAGTCCCTATGCGCTTATAAAAAAAGGAAATAGAAATAAGGCGGAATAGAAATGAACATGTATGCCTGATACATGAAAGTAATTAATTTCAAACAACAATAATGATATGCAATTCATTTATAGCTTACATGTAATAGATTGTACCTTCAGGTAATACTAATTTAAACATGAAAATTAAATGAAAATTAAATTAAATATTAAATATATACATGATACTATAACCGAAGAAGTCACAAAACAGCTGGAACAAAATTAACAATTTATAAAAAGATAGGTTTCAACAGAGTATTAAATTATTCTGTTGTGCTTGCCTCTTTGAAAATATCAGGCAAGCTGTTCCACAAATCGACCGAAGAATTTTTGAAAGAGCGAGTGCCATATAATGCCTTGATCTGCAACATTTGTGTATTATTATAGTATCCCTTCCATCAACCTACACAACAAATATATACACATTTAATTTAATAATTAACTATAATCAAAGTAAAATCATATATATATACTGTGAATTATGCTGATATTTACATGTTATGAGCGTACTTGATACATGTTGATAACATACACTCGCTATAAAACACATCGTTAGCGGTCATCATCATCATCGTCATCATCATACTCATGACGGCTACATTATGTGTTCTCATACTCTCTTGATATATCATGTATGCATCAGCATGTCTAAACAAAAATGGGAAAACAAATCAACCATTTCAATATTACAAGTAATCAGTATAATCTATATGTCATGATTGTGAGCGATGACAAACTGTATAGCTTACACGTATTTCAATTACTTTAACTGTTCTAATAAACTACATAATTTATCAAAGAATGGTATTTACCGAAGCGAAATTATAAGATCGGCAGTATCCAAAAGTACAAATAATTGATATGATGCTGCTATGTACGAATTATGAGCGCATTTATTATACAAATACTATCTTGATAGATAATGAAACTTCGCCCCTTTTAATTGTTATATTATTCAATCAACACATATACTTCTTGGATACATATATCCACATATTTTATAACAAAATGACAAATTAACAAAATCGAATGTTGCAGAAAATAAGTATTATGCAACTATCTACATGCTGTAAGTGTGTTAGATAACAAGACTGAGACTTATTTAATTTGTATATATCGCTTCTTACAAACTAATAATAATAATAATAATAATAATAATAATACAGACATTTATAACGCGCAACATATCCACCCAGAGGGTGCTCAAGGCGCTTACAATGAGCTACATAATATTCTTAGATACAAGTTTGCTTACATTACATAACAAAAAGATGATATTAGTAAAAGTTGGCCATTGGATAATTTTTCAGGCTGGCCTTGAAACTATGTACTGATGTAAAGTCCTTAAGTGTGTTAGGGAGACTGTTCCACAGATTAAGATATCTCGTAGCAGACCGATATAAACAACACATTTTAATCTTTAAAATACTGGGTATTATGTCGATATTATACATGTTATGAGCATACTTGTAATATTAATGATTTCGTAACAAATAACAACACTTTGCAGTATTATAATGCAGCTTGTTGCATGTTATAAGTGTGTTAGATGACAGAAGTCTGCAACTTACTAAATATTGAAGATTTTGCGTTTCAAAAGTTACATATGAAAGGTTACTTGTTCAATTGCAACGTTTTCTGAAATCAATAGTGTTGAATCTTACAAATACCTGTCATTATACTACTATGTACATATTATGAGCATACTTCTTGTAGGATACATATGTATCAACATGTCTCATTGCACATTTTTTTAATTAAAAAAATTGAATCATACAATAAACTCAGTATAATACAGCAAATGTACAAGTTGTGAGTATTTTAAGATACAAAACTGTGCAACTTATTTCTTTATTTAAGCATCGCTTCTTTGATACTACACAAACATAACAAACAGTGTCATAGAAAATTCATATAATAACAAAATTTAATCTTACAAATAATGGGTATTCTGCAGATGTATACATGTTAACATGTTCTGAGCATATTTGCTATGCTTATTCTTGCATGATAGGTAATAATTCCATGCGTTCTAAAGCGTATCAATTTAAAGGGCTTGTTAAAGATTTTGACAAGACAAAAGAGGTATCATTTAATTTGTTCTTAGAAGTAGAATTAGTAGAAAGTGTTTTGGCCTGTCACCCCCCCCCCCCCCCTCTCCCCGACAATCGTAAAAAAAGGTATATATCTTGTTTACTCTTGACTGAAAAACATATATTAATTGATTTCTCTAGCTGCAAAAACGATAAATAACTTTTAAACGAATAAACATGAATATATACATAGTGTAATGCAGCTATGTACATGTACCTAAATGAGCGTGTATCGTGTACATGTTGTGTTTTTCTGAGCCATATAAGAACAGTAACAAAGTATATGGTCAGAATTAACTCCCTTCTGGCTCTAAACTGATTATATAAATGTAGTCTCTTGACAATTGGGAACATTTTCCTTCATTGTCGTAAGATATGTCCATAAGAAAGTAAATGTACATATAAGATATTAACATATCTCTCAATCGCAGAATTATTAACTCTTATCATGCCCCAGGGCTTATCCCCATTGTGCAAAGCCCCAAATCCCTCCTTGCCAAGTTTATTTTGAGCATATTTGCTATGCTTATTCTTGCATCATAGGTAATAATTACATGCATTAAAAAGCATATCAATTTAAAGGGTTTGTTAAAAATATTGACAATACAAAAGGTGTATCATTAGGTGATCCGTCGCGTAGCAATCCAACTGATCACGTCCTAATTTCGTCAAGTTTCTTCTATCTTCTTTTTTAGTTAATTCGAACCCCCCCCTCAATTTGTGTGTGTGTGTGTGTGTTTTTGAGGACCCCCCCCCCCTTTTAAGAATTGATTGCTTGATCACCCGTGTGCTTATCCGTTAAGTTCTAATTATTGTTTTTTGACCGCCGGTCCACCCGTAGAGTATAAAACACGTTTGCTTACAATATATTTTATTACCTGACGAAGTGTTGCAGCGGCGCACGAAAAGTCGTGATCTTTTAGATCCCTTGTGGACCATACATTGCGAAACAAACAAATGTCACTAGCGATATTATTTTCGATGTCATTGACCTGTTCCTCATAATTGTATATGTTAGCCCGATGTCTCGAGACACATTGGCCCGACGTTGGCCCGATGTCGCACTGCTAGCTGGGTAGCTATAATGCAACAACAGTTATAGACAATTTAATTTAGTGTTGCCTTCACTGAAGTGTGAACATATCACAAATTATTGGTAAAAGACCACCTTGATTTCAAGATTATTGATATTCTTTTTTTCTTCTCATTATTAAATATTATTATCTTATTATTTGTATCATTACTATAGTTGTCATCATCATCATTATTATCATCATCATCACAATGATTATTATTATCATCATTATCACCACCACCATCACCATCATCATTATTATATGTTTTGTTATTATTATTATCATCATCATTATAATTGTCATAAGCAACATTATAATTATTATCATCATCATCATCTTCATAATTATTTACTAGTCAATAGTCCTTTCCAAATGCCTAACCACGCAATGCGGTCAACTAATACGGACGTCGCCATTGGATAGTAGAGACTAATACCCAATGTAAGATGGTTTCCTCAAATATGACCCACAATACCAGTTTTATCTGAGTTAGACATGTCCCTAAAACCCTGCCGGAATCTTTTGTTCTGCCAGGCATAAATGAAAGGGTTTGCGAATGAATTGAAAGAGGCAAGAACAATTGTTGAACGATGCAATGTACCTAAATAATACCATTCTGGCAAGACACCAAGAATGAAACAGAAGTAAGCGAATTGATTGGGTCCCAGGGTGACGATGAATATTGCAACAACGATAGTCATCATTTGAAGTACCTTCTGTCGTGCAGCAAGATGATTCGTTGGTCTAGAATGCGATTTCGAGGAGAAGCGACGGGATTGGCGAAGCAACGAACGAGCGCTGAGGATTTGCGTGGTCATCACTGGAATCACGTAGAGAAACGCGAAGGTGAGAGAACCGACAAAAGACCTCATGAATTCGGAGGGGAAAATTACTATGCATTCGTGGGTCACTGGTTCAATCCTGGGGCGAAAAACGGTGGCAAGATTGGTTAATGAGCACATCCATATGACATATGCCAGGTGGAAGGCACCGTTACAGCTCTCGGGAAAGGTAATAGGAACAACGAAGTCAAAAATTCAGCAACAGCAAGAGAACCTATCAAGGTTTCCGTGGATCTACTGACGGGGCGTTGATGAAACAGCACCATGATGACCACCAGGTTACCTAGAGCCCCTAAACAGGCGGATGTCAACTGAAGAACCGTGTCCAGGCTCCCCACTCTACATCCTGCCATGTCCATGTATGAGAAACATTAGCAGATAATCCCGTTGTCATCATTGCGACCATTCTTTCCGCGTCAGCTCGGGCAAGGAAATGAATTAAATGGTAGGGGATGTAGTAGATCGAGATTTGGAGTGGTTATAAAACTTTTGTTTTATATACCCTCTCTCCCTCTCTCTCTCTCCCTCTCTCTGTCTCTCTCTCTCTCTCTCTCTTGTGAAATATCATGAACTCCGATCCTTCACTAAATTCTGAAAGTCCCCTCCTATGGGATCGTTAAGTTTGCTGAGATTGATAGTAGAATATGTTACTGAGGTGTGGGGAATACTGTAGGCGACACGTATACATATACTTAATCTATTTGTTGGATGTTCGTTCCTCTTACCTAATACGAAAACCTTTTAACACGACCCCGCAGTTAATTTACCTGTCAATTACATGTCACAAAGTATTTATCAAGGAAAATATTGGCCTAGACAAGCCTTCAAGATTAGTTAAATTATTCCAGTGCAAGATTAAGCTATACAGGTGTCGAAGGTATTGTGAAGGAGCGAATCAAGTTCACAAATGAGTTATTTCGCCAAGTTGTGTTGCGAACGAGCGACCGTTCAGAGGGAAGAGGGAAGCAATGGAAATGTTAATCAAGAAGCACAAAGCTAGTCAAGAACACGTCCAATACAGATATTGGTAAACACCGATATCCATTCCGCTCAACTTGTCATTCGATTTTTTTCTAAATAAAAATGCAAAATAGGTGACTCCAATCCTTAATGCCAGTTCGTGCATTGCAGGGGAAAGAGAGTGCGTGTGATGAATCTAAACAAACAAAGTAACCAAGCTAACCTTTTCCGGCCTATCTCCTCCTGACATTAAAATGAATGTTAAGTGGGAAATTAAAACCTTTTTAGTAAATGTAACTTTATTATTTTGTTTCATTTCTTTACATTTGAAATTATCTCATTCTGCAGATGAAAGTCTAACAGATTATTATCCAGTTTTAAATTCAAGAAGAATTAAATCCTTGGACATTTAATAATGCACTCTGAACAAGAAACATGGCATTTTACTTGATCTTATGATTAGTTTCATAGTCGGATGAATCATTCTTAAATATATAATGGAAATTCAACTAAATTCTCGAAACATTATCAATCTCTTTAGCTACCTACAGAACGTAAGTTCTTAAGATACTCAATGATCAATCATTAGTTTTACACTAGTATATTTGTATTTAAAGAATGACTGAACGAATCGATCAATAGAAGTAATGGATAAACATTAATTAATAAATACATAGATAGATAGATAGATAAATAACAGAATAATCAATCAATAAATGAATAAATGAACGATTTATTAAATTTGTCATAGTGCTGACATGATAGCAACTCCTTTAACAAAAATAACCCCAAATTAATTACAACTGCCGTGTACGTTTTCATGTTGAAATGTGCGAACATGAAAATGACGTATTACCTAATCCTGAAAATGGTTTATGTCTATGGGACATACAATAGGGTATTAGAATTGCCCTTTAGTTAATTTGTCGAACATAGTTGCGATCGTGTTAGTATGATACAAATATTGAAGTATAGAACAATAGAACAATGATGGAGAGTCCATGAAACAAAATAGACCATTAAATTAACAAAGGCTTATAGTAACACAACACTTTCCAATATAGTAATAGAACATCTAATTCCTGAAGCGAACAAACAGTTTTCTCTTAAGGCCATTCTTGTCTTCATATCAAATTGCATCTTCAAACTCAAATGCTTTCAATGCTTTCGTTTCAAAAAATAAATTCGTTATTACGTCTTAATTATACTAACCTGTTCAACTGTAAAACAGCCTCATAACAGAGATTAAACAAAGATAAAGTAGTTTGAAATTCGAGCTTGTTTGATGTATCAAAAACTTGCCATACAATTAGACAATTCTGTCATAGTATACATGCACGTAATATAATCAAAGTTCTGCGTCGAGAAGGTCAATTGCTTCACTGCATGTTTCAAATTATACACATGACTTTAACGATCATTTTAAAGCTTAACTTCTTCAAGAGAATCAATTGTTTCTCAATGATGCACACAAGACACTTTACATGTTCATGTGGTCAGAATGTCAATAACCGGTAATGTTGAGTTCACAATCAGAATTTCGTTTTGGCCTGACGTCGAGTTAATGACATTTAGCCAACATCGGGCGAACATCAAAATTAAAGAGTCGCCCCGACGTTTGGAGAATGACATTTAGCAAGCATTGAGCTGGCGGACATTAGTGTGAACATATCACTAATTATTATTAAAAGACGATCTTGATATTTACATTGTTAATATTTGTTTTCTTCTCATTATCATTATCATTATTATTATTATTATTGACATCATCATCATTATTATCATCATCATCATCACAATGTTTATTATAATCATCATCATCACCATCATCATTATTATTTGTATTGTTATTACCATTGTCATCATCATCATTACTATTGTCATCAGCATCATTATAATTATTATTATTATCATCATTTACACAATAATGTATTGGTCAATAGTCCTTTCTAACGAGGGTTAGGGATAATACATGCCTAATCACGTAACGCGGTCAACCAATATCGACGTCGCCATTAGATCATAGCGACTAATACCCAATGTAAGCTAGTTTCCTCAAATATGACCAAAAATACCGGTCTTATCTGAGTCAGACATGTTCCATATGTCCCTGAAACCCTGCCGGAATCTTTTGTTCTGCCAGGCATAAATGAAAGGGTTGGCGAATGAATTGAAAGAGGCAAGGACTACTGTTGAACGATGCAATGTACCTAGAAAAAACCATTCTGGCATAACACCAAGATTGAAACAGAAGTAAGCGAATTGATTGGGTCCCAGGGTGACGATGAATATTGCAACAACGATGGTCATCATTCGAAGTACCTTCCGTCGTACAGCAAGATGATAGGTTGGTCTAGAATGCGATTTCGAGGAGAAGCGACGGGATTGGCGAAGCAACGCACGAGCGCTGAGGATTTGCGTGGTGAGCATAGTCATCACTGGAATCACGTAGAGAAACGCGAAGGTGAGAGAACCGACAAAAACCCTCATGAATTCGGTGGGACAAGGTACCATGCATTCGTGGGTCACTGGTTTAATCCTCGAGCGAAAACCGCTGGAAAGACTAGTTAATGAGCCCATCCATATGACAACAACCACACAGTGAACACGACGTTTGCTGAAATAACGGTGATACTTTAACGGGTAAACTATAGCAAAGTATCTATCAAAGCAGACGAGGAGAAGAATATACATTGAAGCAGTAATGCATGTCCACTGAAGTCCGTTGGTATACACAATCCAACAGTAGGAATGCCCTAGCCAATTGGAAGGCACCTTTATAGCTCTCGGGAAAGGTAACAGGAACAACGAAGTCAAACAATCGGCTACAGCAAGACAACCTATCAAGGTGTCCGTGGATCTACTGACGGGGCGTTGATGAAACAGCACCATGATGACCACCAGGTTACCAAGAGCGCCTACACAGGCGGATGTCAACTGAAGGATCGTATCCCAGGCTCCCCACTCTACAGCTTGCCATGTCCATGTATGAGAAACATTAGCAGATAATGTGGTTGTCATCATTGCGACTATTCTTTCCACGTCGGCTCAGGCGAGAAATCGAATTAAAGTGTAATGAATTAAGTGGATTGAGATCTGGAGTTGAACTAAACTTTTGTTGTATATACCCCCTCTTTCTCCCTCTCTCCTTTTTTCTCTCTCTTTTGAAATATATCACGAGCTTCGATCCTTCACTAAATTCTCAAAATCCCCTCCAATGGGTTCATTTAGTTTGCTGAGGTTGATAACAGAAGAGGTTACTGTGGAGAGGATAATTTCAAAGTCCGATATGTGTTGTGAAGAATATTGAAGACGACACGTATATGTACTTAATCTATTTGGTGGATGTTCGTTCCTGTCACCTAGGTTAATCCAAAAACCTTTAACACGAACACGCAGTTAATTTACCACTTGTCAATTACTGTGTCACAAAGTCTTTATCAAGGGGAAGATTGAACTACGCCAACTTCAGTGTAAGATAACGCTTTACAGGTGTCGAAGGTATTGTCAAGGAGCAAATCAAGTTCAGAGATGATAAATTTGCAAAACCTTTTTCGCGTAGCTCAAAGCAATTATCTTGTCAAGTTGTGCCTATTCTTTTGTGTAAAATTTCTTGTGATGCGAATGAGCGACCGTTCAGAGAGGAGAAGGAAGCAGTAGAAATGTTAATCAAGACGCATTAAGCTTATATGATACTGATATCCATTCCACTCAACTTGTCATGTGATTGTGTTAACATAGAAATGCTAAATGGGTGACTCCAATACTTGTCAGTTCGTGTATTGCACGGGAAAGAGAGTGCGGGGATTGGTTCAGGAGCTATCTTCTCCAATTGCTATAGTTCTCCTTAGAACTATAAGCTAAGAAAGATAACCAACAGTCTTTTTTCAAGACTATACCAACAGTCCTTTTCAGGACTACACACCCTCAAGAAAGATTACCAAGAGTCTTGCAGCGATTGATGGAAATGTTCAGCAGGAAAGCAACAATTAATGAAATCAGCTGTGAGAAAGAGATGATAAACGAATTTCGGATTTAAGTCTTTGTCAAGTAAAGACAAATGAAATAACGTAAATAAAACAAGCCCCACGAATAACTAAGTAGCTGATATATATTACGTATATATATATATATATATGCACATATATCTACCACATTAATTGTGAGATATATTTTGAGCTAAATTAGACCCCCACCCCTAATATTCCTGGATACGCCACTGTACTCTCTACTAAATTGCCTGTGTTCGCAATATATCCATCAAACCTCATACGATCGTGATACGCTCAATAACTGACTAAATTGATTGTATCTCGTCTAGTTTTGGTTTGTTCAGCAAAGGTCAAAAAATTATTCCATCTCTCTTTTCCCCGCTCTCTTTCTCTCTCTTTCTCTCTATCTCTCTCTCTTTTTAACACTGTCTCTTTCTGTCTCTTTCTCTTTCTTCTCTCACTTTCACTTTCACTTCTTTCATTGCCTTTTTCGCTGTCTCTTTTTTTCTCTCATACACACTCTCTCGTGCACTCTCTCTAATACTGTCTCTCTACAACTCTCTAACACTGTCATTCACAGTATGGCAATATGATTAAAAATTGTGCTTGATGTAAAATTCTAAATATAAATATATTAAGAGAGAGCGCGACTCAACACACACAAACACCCACACCTAAACACGCACACACACACACACACATACACACACAATTCTGTAATAATAATTTTGTTTTATTCCTCCAAGTGTGTAATACAAATATACAATTGAATCAAATGATGTAAAATTGTATATACACTGTTGGTCATAATGGTGGAATAATTTTTGTTTAATACCCCAATTTATGGACTGATTTTTACAATGATTTATTTCTAAAAATAGAGTTGATTAGCATAGTAGCATATACATGATTTAGTAGTCACCTGAAACAAACACTCACAAATTAATAGTTTAATAGAATCTGAGAATGTATACTATTATCTAGATCTATTAGGAATAAATCATTGTCAATATCATTCCATAAATTGGGGTAAAAATATTTATTCCACCATTATGACCAACAGTGTGTATATGAATATAGCCCAATGGTTTAATGTATATTTATATATGTTCAGCTGAAGTGTCCCCTTAATTTAATAATGTCAAATTGATAATTGTCTTATCAAATATTCAAAAACATTAACTGACAAAGAATACATTCACACATTGCTTTGTTATAATCATCTTCATGCAAGCTTTCTATGGATTTCCACGGTTTCCAGTAGTACTCACAATATAGTACCGAATTGCTAATGACATATTCGCCCGTCGTTTAGGTTACTGATAATAAACAACAGTCAGAGCCTGCAAATTTTGTTCACCGGGAAAGCATTTAGGCTTCCTGCTGGAGCTGGGCAAATTAAATAATTGGTGGTGATGTGATCACCGCACCATTATTGAAGACAACATTGCTTGGAACCAGTAGCCCTTATGACGTCATAATTTGATACTACATGTATATGCGGCTTATGCCAAAAGGGTTGGTAGCGTCGCGTCGCGTCGCGTTGACTTGAACGGGACCATTCGTCCAAAGCCCCCCCCCCCCCGGTTTCGCTGAAAGGGTGCGTTGGGAGTGTCGTGTCGCGTCGCGTTGACTGAAACGCGACCATTCGTCCGAAGCCCCCGGCTGCGAATATTTTTTTTACACGCTAGCCTGGCCAGTTTCGCCGTAATACTCGTAAAAGTGCGCTGGTGGTAAAGCCTACATAATATAGGCATGCACTACCGCAGTTAAAATTGGTTGCTCTCTAGCTGAACGTTCGTTCGTTCGTGTCTCCTTAGATCAAGATTAATGTAAAGTTCCTAAATCAAATTATAATAAATCAAGTTTTTTAATTCCAACGCCCGATGGCTGCGATGGCCGTCTCATTTAAGGGCCAGCTATGTCTTTATCTAATGATTGTCATGCATGATGTACATGGGTATCTTCGTGCATCTCGCATGTAGGCTGCTAGACTAATATTAGTCGTTTCCATGGTGTTTATCATAGAAATGGCCAGGCTAGCGTGTAAAAAAAAATTGCGCCCCCCGGCTTTGCCGATGTTGTTGTTGTTGTTGTTTTAGTTAATATGCGTTCGTCATTCAGAAGTGAATATTTACCCTCCGAAAGGGTGCGTTGAGTAGACTTCCACATCAATCGTTTATAAACAGAAAAACTGTATATCAGTCATTTATTAATTAAAATAACAAAACAAATTATGCATTTCTTTCTATGTATGGAATTCAGAAAGCCCCCCCCCCCCCCCCTCCCGCCTGTTTATCTCGAAAGGGTGCATTAAAGCGGTAGGCCTACTCCGTTATTTATTTATTTATGTGTTATGTAATTTGTTAAGACTGTTATGTATGACTAGTTTACATCACAAAATTAATTCTTTACATAAAAAGATTTTTTTTTATTTGTTTTATTTGACAGATATAAATATTTATTGAATTTGATTAATTAATTGATTTCATTCTTATAAATGCCTGATTTGCAAGACTACGTAACAACTAGTTTTATTTAATCGCGGAAGAGGTTTACGGTACACCTTGTGTAAAGTCCTCGAGGGACTGAGGAAAGTAGATAGTAAATAGAAGTGAGATGGAAAGGCGAGAAAGTGGAGGTTGGAAGGAAGAGTATCTTTCGGAAGTGAGTATAGTCCTGAAAAGGACTGTTAACCAGAAAGTTGTAGGCAGGATGAGAGGTTTGAGTAGAAGACTGGATTGAGTTGGAGAGTTGAGTTGAGTAGGCGAGTAGAGTTGCAGAGCAGGAGCAGGAGAGTAGACTCGACGTTTTGGACAGGTTGACTGTCCGTCTTCAGGAGTGAGTATTCACTAGGCGTGCGGCGGTCATTATGGCGTGAATGCGGACTTGGGGGAAAGCACTGGGCCGGCGGGCTCGGCGGGTTGGCAGGCAGCTGTCGGTGGTGGCGCTCGGTTGCGTGAATTGGCGGGAAATGAGTGGGCGGCGGCTATGTGGACGTCGTGTGGTTCGTGTCGGCTGGGTAGTGGGGGGTGTGTCGGTCGTTGAGTGGGTGTAGCGATCGGCGGTGAGGACAGCTATTAGTGGTGTCGCTCTGTGTGTGTTGGTCGGCGGTTTCGGCGTTGGCGTAGGTTGTAGCGAGGTGTGGGCGTGGGCGGTGCTTGTGTGGGTGAAGTGGCTAGTTGAGAAAGTGTAGTGCTTGGTTGAGTAAGTGTGGTTGGGTGGTTGTAGGTGGTGTCCGGGCTGACGGATGGATGGATTGGTGAAGTGTTGGTGGTTGGCGTGTTGGTTGTGGAGTTGGTTGAAGATTGGTCGGAAGTAGGATGGTGATGAAGGATTGGGTGCCAGATACTGTTGATGTGAAGGCCTGGGTCTTGGGGTACGGTGTTGTGTTGGTGGATCTCGATGGCTTCTCGGACCCTTCGGGTGTGCCAATGTCGGATGGTGGTGATGAGGTGACTTTTATCCCAGTGAATGCGGTGGAGCTCTTGTTGTGCGTGCTTGACGATGGCTGACTTGTCCCAGTCGCTGCGTCGGTGGTGGGTCTTGTGTTCTTTCAGTCGGGTGTCGAAATCGCGGCCGGTTTCTCCAATGTAGACTTTGCCGCAATCGCAGGGAATCTTGTAGACGCCTGGTTGTTTGTTGGATGGGTGCTTGTCCTTGTAAGAGTGAAGAGTGGAGTGAAGCTTGTGGTTGGATTGGTGTCTGACGAGGATGTTGGCTGAGCGGAGGATGCGTTGTAGTCGGTGTGATGTCTTGCCGATGTAGGGAAGTACGATGGTGGCGGTGGGCTTGGTATCAGGTTGGGTTCCGGTGGTGATGTTGCTGGTCTTGTGGTAGGGAGTTCGGGTGTTGATTTTCCTTCTTGGGTACTGGTTGATGGAAGTGAGTCTACTCTCCTGCTCCTGCTCTGCAACTCTACTCGCCTACTCAACTCAACTCTCCAACTCAATCCAGTCTTCTACTCAAACCTCTCATCCTGCCTACAACTTTCTGGTTTACAGTCCTTTTCAGGACTATACTCACTTCCGAAAGATACTCTTCCTTCCAACCTCCACTTTCTCGCCTTTCCATCTCACTTCTATTTTCTATCTACTTTCCTCAGTCCCTCGAGGACTTTACACATGGTGTACCGTAAACCTCTTCCGCGATTATTCATACCACCATGCAAACCTTCAAACATCATCTAGTTTTATTTAATTTTTAATCTGTTTCTATTATGAATATTTCAATTTAAACGACTAGCATTTATAGTCCTTACATTTCATTAAAACGGCTGATGTGAAAGACTTGTCAACGCACCCTTTCGAGAAAAGCCCGCTACGTAAATGCACGAATTATGAGCGCATTTATTATGTAAATAATATCTTGATAGATAATGAAACTTCGCCCTACATAATTGTTATATTATTAAATGTAATACATATACTACTTGGATACATATATCCACATATTTCATAACAAAACGAAAAATTAAAGGGATAGTTGAGTTCTGTTTTCAGACCGCAAATGCCTTCAAAGTGCATGGTTATTGCTCTTATTCTTATCTATGACATGTATAGTGCCCTTTTAGAACCTAAAATTGCTATGAGGGTAATTTTAGACCCCAAAATGTGTGAAATTTAGCCAATACGATCATACCAATTCAGCTCCACTTAAAAAAAAATACGGCGACCGTTAATTAATTATTTAATTAAAATAACAATACATGAGCCGGCTAATTGTGGGTAATATAAGCAACACTTACAATGAGCTACATAATATACTTAGATACAACTTTGCTTACATTACATTATATATGGTTTTAAAAAAGATGATATTAGTTAAAGTTGGCCATTAGATAAGTTTTCAGGCTGGCCTTGAAACTATCTACTGATTTACAGTCTTTAAGTTTGCAAATGGAAACGTTTGCTTTGATTTGTCTCATAAAAGAAGTTGACCACAAACTGACTCCCACACGGTGTTGAGTGCTCAGGGGTCACGGGCCACTGGCTTCACCGGGCAGGTAGTTCCATTATGTGAATGGGTATTAAATTAACTATTAAAAAATGAGGGGACACATTACATTGTACAATAGGGACAAACATTGTTTTTCTTGTGCAGAACATACTCTTTTATTGACTTACTTATTGAATGAAACTATAAAAACAAAATGCATTTTGTATTCTAACCATTGGAGTACAAAGAATAGTAGCAGGTGAATGAAATGCATAAACACCACCCCTGGAAAGGAAGCATTCATGAATTTGAATACATATAGTTGATAAACGACTCCGCATGAAACTATAAAACCAAAATGTAATTTGCGTTCTGGCAATTGGAGTACAAAGAATGATAGCAGGTGAATGAAATGCTTCAACAACACAAACACCTGGGAAGGAAGCATCCATCAATTTGAATAATTTAGTTGATAAACGATTCCGCATGTGGACGTTTGGTGGAGCAGAAAGCAGTGGATTCTTAACAACACGAACCCATTTAACAGAATGTCTGAACGTAAATTAAATTTGGCGCGGTTGGAAAATGCATCTTTTTACCCTGCAACTTTAATGGTACGATCCAGTAAATTAAAACAGTAAAATGGCTCTTATTTTAAAATTACTCATTAAATAAAACCCAAAACTTCAGTGATATTAGACAAAATATGTTATATCTTACTAATAATTAAAAAAAGATGTATAAACATTGTGAACGTGTAGCATTTTACGATAAAAGACACCGATTGAGCGAAGATGACGTCATTAAAACTTGTTTATGTGCGCTTGCATCAGGGAATTCAAGGTCAAAAAGTCAATTCAGACGCTGATAAGTTATTGGTCAAGCCTTTTTGTTTCCTTTATTCCGACAAAATTATACAATCAATCAAAACAAGTTTAATACCAGAAGAAAGCTAACGATTAGTATTTTCATTAACCGCTTGCCCCAAAGTCGCTTGACCACAGTGAAACGAGTGAGAGCTTGCGAGAGCGGCCAAATTATGATTGAAACTCGCTTTTTGCTCTTCTCCAACGCAAAAAAGAGACGACATTGTGCTGGATAAATCTATTTTTTCCGACAAAAGTACAGACCATTTGCATATGGTCTTTTTATATTATACTTTATGAAATGTTACCCGAGTGACTCCCGGGCGCCCAAATGCTGGAAAGAAACGCACATTTTAGAAAACTTTTTCATGGAAAAATGCTTATTTGTTCTATGCACGCAAGTCAGATTGAGCGGATTATACAACGTTTCCATATGTTGGGGAGACTGTTCCACAGATTAAGATATTTAATCAATTCAATTCAATAAAGGTTTTATTCACATGACGTTCTGGCAGCCGAAGCTGAATCGCAGGTCATTTACAAGGTATGATGGTTAAAATACGGCATTGTACATGTAAACATGAAATAAAATTAATGACATATAAAAGGATAAATATACTAAATACATTCATACATATAATAGACAGCATCATTAAACATAAAAATATACAAAATGCATGAAGCTTATTTTTAAAAATAATAATCATTTAAGATGCGAACAAAATAGGGAATAGAGCTATTATTAAAGCGACTGGTTTTACAAATAAATTGAAAATATTTCTGTACATTTCTTAAATTAAAATTAACAATTCTTTGACTTGGTAGCCATAAAGAACACAGTTCATGCTTTTCTAATTTAATGGCGAAATCGAAACAAAGTTTATTCCTGCGTTCTTCCAACGTTAACAAATTGCACAATTCTAGAGCATGATTATATGTTTCATAATTAAGTCCCAAAATAATTCTACAAGCCCGTTTTTGTATTCGTTCAATATTATCTGTTTGTTTACGCGTTAGGTTGGAATGAAAAAGTGGTGCACAATACTCTAAAATTGGTCTTATGTATCCAGCATAAACAATAACGAGATCACTAATAGGTAGATTAAAACGTTTCAAGGTACAACATAATATAACTTTCTATTGCACTTCTTTAACATTTCCTTTACTTGCGTATGCCATTTTAAATCACATTGAATATAAACTCCCAGAACTTTGATCACATTTTCTTCATTTAAAAGTGTCTCATCTATATACAAAATTTGGTGAGTTTGATTTTTCATAAAAGAGACCGTCATAGTAATGCATTTAGTTGGGTTTAGTTTCATATTATTGCGTAAAGACAAATTTTCTAATAACAAAAATTCCGATTGCAATTTTGATATTTGTGTACAAGTCCAGCTTTTTACTATGGTTAAATCAACTACATACTTATAAAAAGGGAGTAAACAATCATGACATGCATCGTTAACCATAATTAAAATAATATAGGCCCCAATTTGGTGCCTTGAGGGACTCCTACATTGTTAATATTTACATTTGAAATGCGACCTTTATACCTTACTACTATTAACTAAATGACACATGGTCGTACATCCAATTTAACAAGTTTACACATTAAAACATTACGATCAATCCGGTCAAACGCTTTAGAAAAATCGGTTAAAACTATGGTTAAAATTGTTTTTCGTTTATTTGCATTTTTGTAAAGATTATGTAACATTCCAATTAAATAATGGCAAGTAGTAAGGCCACGACGATTTCCATGCTGGTTTTTATCAATCATATTACCTCGTAGCAAACCGATATAAACAACACATTTGAATCTTTAAAATACTGGGTATTATGTCGATATATACATTTTATGAGCATACTTGAAATATGAATTATTTCGTAACAAAGAACAAGACTTTGATTTGATTGTTATTTGTTATCATTTTATACACATATCAACAAATCTCATAGCACACTGAAACAAAAATCGGAAGTTGCCCCAAAATAGTATAACGCAGCTTTTTAATGCATGTTATGAATGTACTCAACAGTTACATATGAAAGGTTTACCTTTTCAATTGCAACGTTTTCTGAAATCAATAGTGTTGAATCTTACAAATACCTGTCATTTTACTGCTATGTACATATTTCTTGTTATATACATATGTATCAATATGCCTCATGGCACATTTTTAAATTAAACAAATTGAATCATACAATAAAATCAGTATAATACAGCAAATTTACAAGTTATGAGTATTTTAAGATACAAAACTGTGCAAATTATTTCTTTATTTGAGCATCGCTTCTTTGATACTACACATTCATCACAAACAGTGTCGTAGAAAATTCGTAAAATAACAAAGTTAAATCATACAAATAATGGGTATTCTGCAGCTGTATACATGTTTACATGTTCTGAGCATATTTGCTATGCTTATTCTTGCATGATAGGTAATAATTCCATGCATTATAAAGCATATCAATTTAAAGGGTTTGTTAAAAATATTGGCAATACAAAATGTGTATCATTAGGTGATCCGTCGCGTAGCGATCCAACGGATCACCTCTTGATTTCGTCAAGTTTCTTCTATCTTCTTTTTTTATTTATTTATTGTTATTCTCTCATGTAAATTTGTTCGGGAAATATCTAAATAATGGAAAGAGCTAAATCAATGAAATTTTATAACATGATGTGTCAAGTCAATGTTTCGAATAGGGGGTCAGGTGACCTTCCAGGCGCCATTTTGTTAATGCATGTCTGTCGACCACCACATCTCAACAACAGAATGTCGTACATACTGTGAGGTCGATGTGAGGACATCTTCATTACATAATCACGTGTCCAATATTTTAAAAAGTAAAAATGACCTTGACAAATGTAAATCTGTAATAACTTTGTAATGAAATATAATCCAGACATGACATTTACATCACTAATATATCTTAACATGGCAAATAATGTGACCAAAAAAAAATTCTCAATTTTTGAAAATGAATATTTTTGAATTGTTATAAATCAACAATCCTTTAGCCGATCCGTACCCTTTTTCAATTGTAATTAGGTCAAGATATGTGCTTTCTAAAAAACAAAAATTGAAAACGTTCATGCAGAGCGAATACTTCAAACGATGGCGTTTTTTTTTTTTAAATGCACACAATTTTTTCAAACTCAACATAACTTTAAAACTGTTATGGATAGTCCCATGGAACTTGGCAATTACATGTCCAAGATGTTTTGACAGGTGTGCGCCAATTATTAACACAATTGATGAGGTTATCAACAAATTATGGCCCGCCAAAAACAAACTTTTAGCTGTCCTTTTAGAGTGTCTGTGGAATTAGACTAGATTGTAGTTGTGTTGCTCTAGTCACCGCCAGGCGCGTACGCATGGGGGGGGGGGGGGGGGGGGGCTGGCTGAGTCGTTGCGATTTTTTGTTCATCAAATCCTGGAAAAAAAAGGGGGAAAAAAATGAACTAACTGTAATTTTGAAACGATTTTAAAACACTGTGGCCCAAACTATTTCTGTACATGGACAATTAACCAACCAGCATTGGGTCATTGACTGCCCTCGGCATACTCGACATTCACAACAAACGACCCCCATCTCTTCCTCTCCCTCTTTCTCTCTCTTCAAACTTCTCTCCTTCTTTTTTTTCTTTTAACTACCCCTTTTCTCTCTTCTAGCACGATGATTATTGTTGTCTCTCCGAAATCTGACTCTCTTAATTTTCATTATTTAAATGTATAACATGTAATTAGGAATAATATGTATATTTAATTATGATCATTCCATTCCCTGCTTTCTCTCTCTCTCCCTATCTCTCTCTCTTTCTTTTCTCTCTTTGTACCTCCCCTTTTCTCCCATCCTCTCTCTCTCTCTTCCTACTCCATTTGCTTTACCATTCTCATTTTCATGACCCATATACCTTCCCCTGCTCTTGTATATCTTCTGCTAGTACATCCTTTCACGTAATGTACATAAACGAACGCAATATAATTCTGCTGTATTGTCATTATGTTACAGATTTATCTACTATGTTTCGTAATATTGTACATGTATATAATTTACATGACTGTACTTTTGTAAATTGACCCTTTCAACCTTGTGCTGCTGGTCGATCATTATATACCAATAAATGAATAATAATAATAATACATTTTGGACCTGGTGTCCCCCATTGCCTGCACGCATTTCTGATCAGACATCATTCATAATGTGCTGTGCAACACCCATTCACAACATACAATGGCCATACGTTTTCTGTGATGTTTGGCACACTTCATAAACTTCATTTTCTTTTTATATCTGAGCAAAAATGTACAATCAAAATTGGTTAACTTGGTCAATTTGCCAATTTTCTCGAAGGAAGAGTAGATTGTAGTCTTCGAAATGGATTGGATATATGCGGTAGTGTTGTTAAAGGCCACAAATGGCGCTATAGCAATATTGGAGCCAACACGGACAGACAGTGATGGGTTCAAGATTGGAGGTCTCCAATTTCCTGCGGTCTCCAATTCCTTGCACCTACCCCACTCAGAGTTTATTCCTTTCTGGCTCTAAACGTACTATATTAACAAAGGGGGTAATTATCCTTTACTGTTGTAGGATATGTTAAATAAAAAGTACATATACATTAAATAGATTAACAAATCTGTTATTAGCAAAATGAAAAATGAAACAAATTAAATATTACTAATACTTCTTATATTGTAGCTATTTACCGGTTAATGCTATATGTATAGGCATGTGTAATGTGAATAGCTTCTTGATTGATAGGAAGACTGTGCAAATTTTTTTTAAAAATTTTGATAGCATTTTGTTAATCCCAATTTTCAGTTGATAGGTAACAAATCATTTGATAATAATGAAGAAGAAGGCTAACAGATAGAAAGGCATGGATACACAAAAATAAAGAGGGCTCTCCTGTGTGGACTGCCCTAAAGCTATGTCACAAATCAGAGCAGCGACCAACCGATTAGTAGCCTGCTCGGTCGCCGCTAGAATTTTTGAACTGGAATTTTCGAACTCGCCGCCCAGTGACCGACTGATCTCCCAGCGGCGATTTTTGACCTAAATCGCTCGACGGCGAACGCTCGATTAGGTCGGTGCACGGACGGCGACCGTGCGGGCACCGAGCATACTTTGGGCAGCGAGTGAAAGTGAGCAGGCGTCGCCCGGCCGCCGAGCAGGCTACTTTTAGGTGATTTGACCAAAGCTTAAGCAGAACACAATGGCCTAGATCAACTTGTAACAGAGTAAAATGGAAAAAATAGACAAATTTGAATCTCATTTTATCTTGGTATAATGCGCAAATTAACGCGTGTTATGACTTGTTGTAATCCGAATAGTCTCTTTACAGATAAGGAAACTCTGCATCGTATTGCATTGTTATAGTATTTCAATAACTGTGGTATATTTTCTCCTAGGTCACTATCATATGAATACCATTATTGCATCTTTGTATTTTGTCTTGCTCTTGTATTTTATTATTTATTGCAAAACCTGGCTTGAAGTTCGTAATGGGAATTTGTAATTGTACCTATGCAAATTCAAGTGTTGCTATACTTTTGTTAGGAATAAAGAAATGGTAACAGTGTTGCCAATATGTGTTTGATTGATCGTAACGTAAACAATTTATAACTTCCTTTAATAATTTAAATTAGAATTTGCTCAAACTGTCATTGACCTAATGCTAATTGCGGATATAGTATCGAAAATAATATCGGTAGTGACATTCGTTTGTCTCGCAATGTATGGTCAAGAAGGGATCTAAAAGATCACGACGTTTCGTGCGCCGCTGCAACACTTCGTCAGGTGATAACATATATTGTAAGCAAGCGTGTTTTATTCTGTACGGGTTGACCGGCGGTCAAATAATTCGATGAATAATTACAACAATAACGGACAAGGCCTATGAATTGATTGCTTGATCACCCGTGTGCTTCGTCCGTTAGTGTTCTAATTGCAATGACGAAAATCGTCATTGCCTTGTTTTCGTTCACATTCTGCCCCATTAATATTCTTGTTTTCCTTATCTTCCTTATCGTCAGGAAATCGCATTCGTTTTGCACATAGTGCTTGTTATTCCTAGTTAGGTGCCTTTCTCATGTCCTTTTCCTGTCAAATTTCATAGGCATAGTCTCTAACATCTCATCAAGGTCACTACATTCTTCGATTTTTCGAAATCACTCATGCATAACCGTCCAGGCGCCATTTTGTCCATTTCTGGTCCATTTTAAGGCCTTTCTTTCTTCCTTCCTATCTGAACTATCCTAGATCCTACAAACTTCTAACAAATTCCTGTAGATAGTCTAAGAGATGTTGTTTTTTCTGCGACAATAACCTGACCTTCAAAATGCCATCTTCGTACTCGAAATTCAAATCTGCAACCGACTCCGTAAAAAAAAAAAAACTTGAAAAATGGACCCCTAAAAATCTAAACCTGCCATAACTTTCTCATATAAATTTTGTTTTGTTTTTAGATTTTACAGTATCTTTATATCATAATTGCATATAGGCATGCCACATTTCACGCTCCAATGGATATCCAAAACATAAATAGCGCCCTCTAAAGATATGGGAATTGGCTTTCTTTCTGTGGCCGTATCTCTATTGTGTCTTGGCAAACCCGTACCCTTTTTTGGATTTAGATACTTGAACATATGCCCTTTCCAGGTAAATGCAAATTAATATAACCTTACAGTGACCAACTTTGCGAAAAATGCCCTCCAAATATGCAGTTTTCAAGAAAATTGAGAAATTACTTCAACTTGCTCTAACATGGCGATCTTTATACCTACATCAATGAAACTTGGCAGACCCATGTATCCATATAAGTGACAACTGTCTGCCAAGTTTATTACAGTTTAATGCCCTCTTCGCAAAGTTATCGCCAAAAATGATGAAATTACTATGCATTACGTAATAGCGCGTTTAATGAGTGCAAAACATTGCGCACGCAGTCAAACTGACCGCAATGAAGTGCCCTTTTGAATGATACCAAGTATGGTATATGATCACACAGAAAATGTTGAGTAAGTCGCATTTTAACAAGGGTCACTTTACGAATTCCGCCAAGTTTCCGCCCGATTATAACACTTATACATGTAAGTCATTACGTCATTTTTTCAGACTGCTTTTCGCCCCCTTAACATCCTTTTTTTTTCCTTGAAAATTTGCAGAAACATTCCGAGATGCAATACGCAGGGCACCTTGCAGCCGGATTTTAGCAATTGGTCAAGGGGGCCATTTAAGACGCCATTTTGTCCTATGAATCTATTTTAAGGCCCGGTCCCACTGCACTTACGGATGCAAAGAGGATGTAAAACGTAAAAAAATCTTGCCATCCGTTGGAAAACGCTATGCATCCGTTGTGTACTCATTGCATACGTGTTTCATACGCTCTATCCGTCGAGCATCTGTCCACTGTGATTTCATCCGCGCAAAAAGTTTTGAGCTGCACAAAACTTTTAGAACGGATGAACTTTCGCCGTGTACGATGTAAATCCGCGACAAATACGAGCAACACACGTTCTATGTCCGTTATCATCCGTTAAACGTCCGCTATATCCTCTCTGCATCCTCTGGGCATCCTCGCAACTCACATCCGCTGCAGCTGAAAACGGAAAGAGGGAGGAAAGATAAGGTACGTGGAACGTCTATACATCGTTAGTAGCACGGAAATAGAAAGGATGTAAGCGTATGCATCTCGTATATAAAGTATTCGAAGCTGTCATCCACTTCCATCCGCTTTCATCCGCTAGGCTTCCGATGAACATCCGTTTAACATTCCCGCTACATACTACCCACGTCCGTTATTTTCCGTTCTGTTTTCGCAAATTTTCGCAAATTTTGTCCATTTCTGGAGCGGATGAAAACGGATGGAGCCACCCCCGAAATTTTGCTCGTCCGCTGTGTCCTTTATGCATACGTTTTGTACAATAACAACCATGAAATTCTCTTTCTAATGATACCAAATACCGCCAATAAAGAGACATAAAGAGAGAAGAAAAACAATAATTTAAGTCCGGTCATAATACAGATCCTGTACGTTTTCCGCCCATGAATTACACGCATTGTCTATGGGGCAAATCGGGTTCGCGCTTTTGGCCCCCAGAAGGATCTTTATTTTCTTAAAATTTTACAGGCACATTCTAAGAGGCCAAGTGCAGAGCATCTCGAAGCCGGATTATTAAAATCCGTCAAGCATGACATTAAATGCTATTTTATACTCTGCATAACTAGTCCGAGAGATGATCTTTCGTTTGACACATAAAAACATGGTGTCATTGCACGCATATCGTTCTGACACGATTGCGTTTCTAGTTATTGTTCAAATTATTCGACCGCCGGTCCACCCGTAGAGTATAAAACACGTTTGCTTACAATATATTTTATTACCTGACGAAGTGTTGCAGCGGCGCACGTAAAGTCGTGATCTTTTAGATCCCTTGTTGACCATACATTGCGAGACAAACAAATGTCAGTAGCGATATTATTTTCGATGTCATTGACCTGTTCCTCATAATTGTATATGTTAGCCCGATGTCTCGAGACACATTGGCCCGACGTTGGCCCGATGTCGCATTGCTAGCTGGGTAGCTATAATACAACAACAGTTATAGACAATTCAATTTTGTGTTGCCTTCACTGAAGTGTGAACATATCACAAATTATTGGTAAAAGACACCTTGATTTCAAGATTATTGATATTCTTTTTTCTTCTCATTATTAAATATTATTATCTTATTATTTGTATTATTAATATAGCTGTCATCATCATCATTATTATCATCATCATCACAATGATTATTATTATCATCATTATCACCACCACCATCACAATCATCATTATTATATGTTTTGTTATTATTTTTATCATCATCATTATTATTGTCATAAGCAACAATATAATTATTATTATCATCATCATCTTCATAATTATTTACTGGTCAATAGTCCTTTCTAGCGAAGTATTAGGGATAATAAATCATCATCATTGCGTAATGAGGTCAACAAATATCGACGTGGCAATTGGATAATAGCGAATAATATCCAAAGTAAGCTGATTTCCTCAAATATGACCAAAAATACCGGTTTGATCTGAGTGAGACATGGTCCATATTTCCCTGAAACCCTGTCGGAATCTTTGGTTCTGCCATGCATAAATGAAAGGGTTGGCGAATGAATTGAACGAGGCAAGAACAATTGTTGAACGATGCAATGTACCTAAATAATACCATTCTGGCAAGACACCAATATTGAAACAGAAGTAAGCGAACTGATTGGGTCCCAGGGTGACGATGAATATTGCAACAACGATGGTCATCATTCGAAGTACCTTCCGTCGTGCAGCAAGATGATAGGTTGGTCTAGGATGCGATTTCGAGGAAAAGCGACGGGATTGGCGAAGCAAGGCACGAGCGCTGAGGATTTGCGTGGTGAACATAGTCATCACTGGAATCACGGAGAGAAACGCGAAGGTGAGAGAACCGACAAAAATCCTCGTGAATTCGGAGGGAAAAAGTACCATGCATTCGTGGGTCACTGGTTCAATCCTGGGGCGAAAAACGGTGGCAAGATTGGTTAATGAGCCCATCCATATGACAACAACCAGACAGTGAACTTGTGCTTTGCTGGAATAACGGTGAAACTTTAACGGGTAAACTATAGCAATGTACCTATCAAAACAGACGAGGAGAAGAATATACATTGAAGCAGTAATGCATGTCCACTGAAGTCCGTTGGTATAGAAAGTCAAACAGTAGGATTGCCCTAGCCAGTTGGAAGGCACCGTTATAGCTCTGGGGAAAGGTAACAGGAACAACGAAGTCAAACAATCGGCTACAGCAAGACAACCTATCAACGTGTCGGTAGATCTACTGACGGGGCGTTGATGAAACAGCACCATAATGACCACCAGGTTACCTAACGCCCCTAAACAGGCGGATGTCAACTGAATAACCGTGTCCCAGGCTCCCCACTCTACATCCTGCCATGTCCATGTATGAGAAACATTAGCAGATAATGTGGTTGTCATCATTGTGACCATTCTTTCCGCGTTAGTACGGGCGAGGAATCGAATTATAGTGTAATGAATGAAGTGGATTGAGATCTGGAGTTGAAGTAAAACGTTTGTTTTATATACCCCCTCTTTCTCCTTCTCTCTTTCTCTCTCTCTCTTGTGAAATGTCACGAGCTTCAATCCTTCACTAAATTCTCAAAATCCCCTTCCAATGGGTTCATTTTGTTTGCTGAGGTTGATAACAGAAGAAGTTACTGTGGAGAGGAGAATTTCAAAGTCCGTTATGTGTTGTGAAGAATACTGAAGACGACACGTATACATGTACTCAATCTATTTGGTGAATGTTTGTTCCACTCACTTAGGTAAATCCGCTATCCTTTAACACGACCACGCAGTTAATTTCGATGTCAATTACCATGTCACAAATTATTTATCAAGGGAAATATTGGACTACACCTATTTCAGTGCAAGGTTACGCTATAAAGGTGTCGAATGAATTGTTAAGGAGCGAATCAAGTTCAGAAATGAGAAATTTCGCAAAGCCTTTTGGCGTTGCACAAAGCGACTTGCTTGTCAATTTGTGCCTCTTGTTTTGTGCAAAATTGCATGCGAATGAGCGACCTTTCAGAGAGAAGAAACAATCAATAAGCATAAAGCTAGTCAAGAAGACGTCTAATACAGATATTCGTAAATAATGATATCCATTCCATTCAACTGGTCATTTGATTGTGTTTACATAAAAATGCGAATTAAATAGGTGACTCCAATCATTGACAGTTCGTGTCTTGCAGGGGAAAGAGAGTGCGTGTGATGGATCTAGACAAACATAGTGACCAAACTTGCTCTATCGGCTTATCTTCTCCTGAAATGAAATGAAGTTTTAAGGGGGAAATTAAAAACTTTTTTAGTAACTGTAACTTTGTTTAAATATTATTTCTTTACATTTGAAATGATCTCATTCTGCGGATGGCATTCTAACAGATCATTATGCCAGCTTTAAATTCAAGAAGAAATAAATCCTTGGACTTTTAATAATGCACTCTGAACAAGAAACATGGTATTTTACTTGATCTTATTATTAGTGTCATAGTCGAATGAATCATTCTTAAATATATTATGGAAGTCCAACTCAATTCTCGAAACATTATCAATCTCTGAATCGACTTACATTACTTAAGTTTTTAAGATATTTAATGACCAATCATTTAGTTTTACATTAGTATATTTGTATTTATAAGATGACGACGTAGATCCTGATCAAATGATTGGTTGAAAGCGTGCACGTGATCAGGCATTTATTTTGCCTAACGCGCAATTTGGATAATGACCGCAATTCTAATTAACGGTCATTAGTAAAATCATATTATAAAACATCATTTTATAAAACAAATAAAACACAATCTTATAAAACAAATAATACACATTATTTTGTTCCGGCATTAGTAAAATTACCCACACTTGGTACCTTCAAAACAGTCCAAACACCCTCGGCTACCGCCTCGGGCGTGTTAGACTCTTCCAAAGGTACCTTGTGTGGGTAATTCTTACTAATGTCCTCACTGCTGTGTATTATTTGTATATTAATGAATGACTGAACACATTGATCAATTGATAGGAAGTAATGAATGAAAATTAATGAATAAATAAAAAGAAAAAAAGATAAGTAACTAAATAGATAAATCAATAAATGAATGCATGAACAATACATTAAAGTTGTCACAGTGGTGACTTTGTTATATGACACGATAGCAACTCCTTAAAAAAAAATCCCCTAAGGCAATTACAATAGCCGTAACGTCACATGTTGAAATGTGGGAACATGACAATGACGTGTTACCTAATCCTGAAAAATGATTTCTCTTGCACATACAATACGGTAAACAAATTGCCCTTTAGTTTATTTTTCCAAAATAGTTGCGATCGATCGTGTTAATATGATAAAGATATTGACTCAAAGAACAATTTAAACAATGAATGAATACATGAATACATGAATACATACATGAATAAATAAACAAATTAAAAGATAAATGTAAACATCTAGTGTTACAGAATATAATACTTACTGGCTTAATATGTTCCTGCTGCCGATGTAGACACTCTATTAAACAACGAAGGGCTATGTGAGAATGACAAATACTTATAATGGAGGGAAAGATGAAACAAGCAGGAGTGTTCTCGATAACCCAACTTGGGGCAGAAGGGGTAGTAATTGCTTCCCCGTATTTTCTTGTTTTTTTTTCGCTTTCGTTTTGTCGTCAGAGACGACGAGACATTATGTTGTTTGCGTATCTATCTTTAATTTAGAGAATCTTGCAGCGATTGATGGAAATGCTCAGAAGGAAAGCGAAATTTATGAAATCAGCAGTGAGAAAGAGATGATAAACGAATTTCGGCTTTAATTCTTTGTCAAGTAAAGACTAATGAAATAACACAAATAAAACAAGCCCCGTGAAGAACTAAGTGAAAGATATATAGTATGGATATATCTGCACATATATATATATATATATTACACTTATTGTGAGATATATTTGGAGCTTAATTAGACACGCCCCCCTAATATTCCTGGGAACGCCACTATACTCTCTCCTAAATTGCCTGTGTTCGCAATATATCTATCAAACCTCATACGATCGTGACACGCTCAATGCAGGATTTAATTTATTGTATCTCGTCTGTTTTTGGTTTGTTCAGCAATGGTCAACAAAGTGATTTCATCTCTCTCTCCCCCGCTCTCTCTCTCTCTCTCTCTCTCTCTCTCTCTCTCTCTCGTTAACACTGTCTTTTTTATTGTATCTCTGTTTCTTTCTCTTCCTCTCTCACACACTCTCTCTCACGCACTCTCTCTCTATCACTGTCTCTCTACAACTCTCCAACACTGTCTTTTCACTGGTTCTCTCTCTCCCTTTCACTCACTCTCTCTCTCTCTATCAATGTATCTTCCTTTTTCTCTTTCTCTCTCTCTCTCTCTTTCCCTCTCTATCTCTATAACACTGTCTTTTCACTGGCTCTTTTTCTCTCTTTGTTATCACTATCATCGATGAAATATCAAGTAATACAAAATTATTTACAATTTATATTTGAGAAATATGAAAGAGACAGGCCCATTTGCAGCCAACATCAAACGTTGTAGAAGTTTGCAGGAATTATGAATATGTCAAGTATGTCCTATCTGTGCAATTTAAACGTTAGCAGTGTCCTATTATTCAAATTATGCAAGGAAACCTGTTTACTTTCTAGACTTTACCGTCAGAAGCTATTGAGTGACAGACTCGCTTTTTTCTTCTTTGGTAATAGCGTACATTAAATGAGCTCTAAAGGTACTTGAGCATTTGTATACATCAATAACCCACTTCTTGTAATGGCTGAAGTAAAACTGATTGAATCTTTACGCTGCACCTACCGTACGACCATTGGTACAATGATCCGGAAATCAGACTATAACTAAATGGATTGCCATCACTATAGTCGGTTCGACAACTAATGGAACTTAGCCTTTTCATTACTATTGCCTGCAAATGGGTTCTTAACCCTTTGCACAAAACAGAACTTTATATAATAATTGCCATTAGCATTGTTCGAATATATATATAAAGAAGAAGAGAGTGCTGTGCAGCGCCGATGGCTGCTCCCACAGGCTATCCCTTTCTTGGCATTTTTCAAGCTGTCAGAGGAGACTTCTTATATCGATTTTTATACCAGATCATAGAGGAAGGGGTATAAGCAAGAACTATGGCTCCTGTCAGAAATATGAAGTCACCATTTCTTTGCATTTATCGATTGATTTTTGTTGTCATTTTCTATCATAATGCACCAGTTCACCAATGGACTTCTACATGTAGCAGTGCAGCTCCTTTTGATCCAATCGTGTTCTTTCAGACTGCCCCGCCTACCAGGGGCGGCGATTTCTTTTCAAGACCGGGGGACGAAATGCGATGGACGAGGGAGCAGTGGCGTAATGACCAAAAACGTTGGGAGGTGGGGGGGGGGGGGGGGATGGGGATGGGCGAGAAAAAAATCTGCATCACCACCACGCTTACATGTTACGCAGGCCCTGGCAACGTTTTTTCAAAATGGGGAGGGGGCTAAAGTATTAACGATCAGGTAGAGCAAAGCGAGCGAAGCAAGTGAAGCGTAAATCGGCGTGGGGTGCAGGGGGAAAGCCCCGGCGTTGGGTCAAGGGGCGGAGCCCCCGGAAGCTCAGGGGTTTTAGGCCTTAAATTGCGATCAGATGACCATCCAGGGGCCGCCTTAGGGCGCTTAGTGGAGTTCAGGGGCAGACCCCCTGAAGTTTTGGCATTTTAGGCATTTAATTACGGTCAGATGAGCAACCGGGAGCCCGCCTTAGGGCATTTGGTGGGGTCCAGGAGGCAGAACCCCAGTAAATCACTGGTATCGAATTAGATACAAACCATGTTTGAATTTTATGTTTGGAGAGGGAACTTCCCCCAAGCTCCACCCCCCCCCCCCACATCCACACATAGCTCCGTTTAGTCTCATTTAAGAACGCCCCCTATCGTCAGAGTCCAGCAACCTATAAACATGTTAGCCTAAGGACTTTTACCCCAAAAAATAAAAATAAAATAATAATAATAATAATAATCGTTTTTTTTTTGGTTTAAACGAAAAGCACATCCACCCCAACGTACGTTGACACTAGCTCTTTCATTGGAACCCTCATGTTTCATTGACTTTTGAAAGTTCACCTACCGTTATTTGATCAAAATAGGTCGCAAGCTCGCCATTGCATATATAACGCATGTGTAACAAGTCGAACTTTGTATGCAATTTACCACGCGATTGTAAGATTATAGGTCAAGCACACGAAGGATAAGAAGCACGAATTATCATACATCAGTTCTGCTTGGTTCATTATGTCCACTTCAGCCAACCCCCCCCCCCCCCCACCGTAATTTTGTCCATTTAGTATAGGCAAACGTTTTGCCGAGGTAAGCAAAAACATGAATATTCATGACACACCATGGACTATTCGATTATTAATAGAGGGGTGCAATTGTGCACCACATCAACCTCCCCTACTTTCAGTCAATTATTTCATTGTATTATGTAGTTTGGGAGGTTTATTTTACTAACTTTTTAATTATCAGATATCAAAGATATTATAAAGATATGGAAAAGGTTCTTTTATTTTATATTTAGCAAAGCAATCTCACATACAAAATCTCTATCAAGTGTCGTCTGATCCACCGATTGCAATCTGCTGTATACGTTCTATAGACAGCGAACTAGCTACGTTTGTGCTGGCGAAAATGAGACAACCGGAGCAATATTTTCGAAAGTTCGAGAGAGCATAGTGAATGAAAGGGGTGAAGGTGACGGAAGTGACTACCCCCTCACAGGTTTTGAAGTTTTGGTTGTATTAAACAATTAAATTCCTTAGCAAAACTATACTATAAAATCAAGCAATATACTTTTTCACACTTCACTTTTTTCGGTATTTACTTATACATTTTGAAGGGATTATGCGACGGAGCCTAGCTGCTGAGTGAGAAAAAAATTGCATTTTTATTTGTCTAAACGCTGCACTCTTAGGCCCTCCGGAGCTTAAAAGTGTGTTGCAGTCTTTAGTCAGTATTTGCTATACATTTTTGTTGACACTTTTTCAAATTTTGAGGGGGGACGTGTCCCCCCGTCCCCCCGGGATCGCCGCCCCTGCCGCCTACCATTCATCATCATCTGTTCATCTTCATCTATCATCTGGTCCTCGAACTCACACTCGCTATGGAGATCGTACCTTCTCTGTATGTGCTCCTACACTTTGGAATAATCTCCCCGTCTCTGTCCATGATTCCCCAACTCTTGACACTTTTAAACGTAGACTTAAGACCTATCTATTCAACACAAATTCTCCATCATCATACCGTATTTATGACCTCATGTCCTATCTTCTTGTAATGAATTCATTATCTAGTGTACATAAGTATCGTAGTTTCATTAATGTTACTTAATTATTGTATTTACATTTTCATTTGTTATTATCATGATATTGTTATACATTGTTAGTTAAGTAATTCGTCCGAATCAAGCGCAATGTTCATTTTACATTTCTTGTTGATCCTTATTACAAATTTAGTTTAACCATACATTTTCATTTCATTTGTTTGGTAAAGCGCTAAGAAACTGTATCTGTATACCAGCGCTATATAAATCTTAAATATGTTTTAATTATTATATATCAATCATGCTAATGTTAAGTATATATCTTTCTCTTATATATATATATGTTTATAGATAGAGCGACCCGACACACCAACACACACACAAACACACACACACACACAAAAACGCACACTCCGTTGACCACCTAATGGCGCAATGGTTTAATATATATTCAGCTGCTATTTTACCCCCCCCCCCCCAATTTAGTAATGTCAAATTGATTAATGTCGTATCACATAATCCAACAAAATTACTGACAAGGCATACATTCACACATTGCCTCTTTTATAATCATTTTCTTGCAAGCTTTCTATGGATTTCCACGGTTTACAGTAGTACTCGCAATATAGTACAGAATTTATACTAAATGTCATATTCACTCGTCGTCTAGGTTACTGATAATAAACAACGATCAGAGCGTGCGCATTTTGTTCACCGGGAATTCATTAAGACTTCCTGCTGGAGCTGGGCAAATTAAAAAAATGGCGGTGGTGTGATCACCGCACCATTATTGAGCACAACATTGCTTGGAACTAGTAGCCCTGAAAAAATAGACATTATAACGTCATTCTTTGATACTACATGCATGTGCTACAACTGTTTGCATTACTGTGTAATATAAACGGTTAAACTTGTTTTCATTGTATAGCATTTTAATTGTTGTTTATCTACAACAAACACACCAACAATAGCAAAGAAAGAAAAAAAAGACAAAATCGTGCAACAATACACATGATATTGTACATTTCATAGAATAAAAGAAGAATATCCCTCCCCGTAAAAAAAAAAAAAATGAACAGAAAAAAAAGCAAAACAACGATAATATTTCAACTGGCAAAGGAAATTAGTGATTGCGGGTAGTTGTATGCGAAATGGAATACCATATAATGCCTTGATCTTCCTTTTGTAAGTAAGTGAGTTGGAAAAAAAGCTACAACATTTGTGTTTCTTATAGTATCTCTTACATCATCCAACACAACAAAGATATACATATGTCATTTAATAACTATCATCAAAATGAAATCTTACATATATTGTGAATTACGCTGCTATTTACATTTCATGAGCGTACTTGTCATGTGATTATTTCGTGATACATGTTGATATATACAATCGCTATAAAACACATTGCAAGCGGTCATCATCATCGTAATCATCATCATCATGACCTTGCAGCACTTTGTTATTATTTGTTCTCTTACTCTTTTGATTAGATCATGTATGCATCAGCAGGTCTCAAAGAAAAAACAAAAAATCAACCATTTAAATATTACAAGTAATCAGTATAATTAATATGTGACGATTGTGAGCGATGATAAACTGTACAGCTTACACTTATTTTAATTACTTTATCTGTTCTAATAAACTGCATTTTAATGAATGTTTTTTCCCAAAGCAAATGATAAGATCGGCAATATTAAAATGTACACATATTGGATAGTATGCTGATATGTACCTATCATGAGCGTATTCGTAATATAAATACTTTCTTGATAGATAATGAAACTTCGCCCTATTTAATTGTTATATTATTAAATGTAACATATATACTTCTTGGATACATATATCAACATATTTCATAACAAAATTAAACAATTGAAAAGTCGAATGTTGCAAAAGATTAATATTATGCAGATATTTACATGATGTAAGTGTGTTAGATAACAAGACTATAACTTGTCTTATTGGTATACGTCGGTTCTAACAAACTACAAACAAATATAAAGATATCTCGTAGCAAACTGACATAAACAACACATTTGAATCTTTAAAATACTGGGTTTATGCTGTGAACATAGGCCTACTTGTAATATGAATGATTTTGTAACAAATAACAAGACCTTGCAGCTCATGTGATTGTTTTATTAATCATTGCATTGAAGATACGTGTTGGATACACATATCAACAGATCTCATAGTAGACTGAAACAAAAATCGAAAGTTGCCCAAACATAGTATTGTGCAACTAATTACATGTTATGAGTGCGTTAGATGACAGAAGTCTGCAACTCATTTAATATTGTTGCATTTGCCTTTCAAATATTACATATAAAAGGTTTACATGTTTTATTGCAACGTTTTCGGAAATCAATAGTGTTGAATATTACAAATACATGTCATTATACTGATATCATATTATGAGCATACTTGTAATGTACATATCTTTACATAATAGTTGATTGTTATATTATTCATATATTCTACCAAATAAACTTGTTGGATACATATATATCAACATGCCTCATAGCACATTTATTAATTCAAAAATTGAATCATACAACAAACTGATACAGCAAATTTACAACTTGCGAGTATTTTGAGATGCAAAAGTGTGCAACTTATTTCATTATTTGAGCGTCGCTTCTTTGTAACTATACATACATAACAAACAGTGTCATAGAAAATGAATTAAAAAAAAAAAAAATCTTACAAATAATGGGTATTCTGCAGCTGTATACATGTTTGCATGTTCTGAGCATATTTGCTATGCTTTTTCTTGCATCATAGGTTTGTTAAAACTATTGACAACACAAAAGGTATATCATTTAATTTTTTCTCAGTATACAGATTGGTAGAAAGTGTTTGTGCCTGCCATTTACCCCCCATAATCTTTAATACAAATTATATCTTGTTTACTCATGACTAACAAAATATTTGATTTGATTTTTTTCTTCCTGAAAAACGATCAATAAATTTGAAC